>KZ505758.1:1023687-1047368 GCA_002844005.1 Limosa lapponica baueri | reverse complement strand
CTCCTTTGGCTTCACCGTCTCCGAGAAGCCCCCTCTCTGTCCTAGTCTAGCTCTCCCCATGGTCTGATCGCTGCTTCCCACACGCTCTGTGCACGTGCGCCTGCGCACTAATATACTCACCCTTGCGTTCATGCGCGCCCGCCACATGCTCTGCCCCTGCTGTGGCTGTAGCTGCTTTTAAATTAAAGGGATGGAGGACCCTGGGCCAGATTGCTCCCTGCTTTGAGGTGAACAAGATAGGAACCAGCCTGGGAGATAGGGAGGGTGATATGGGTGTCCTGGTAACGTTGGTGACCCATCTAGATGTATGGGCGGTCTGTCCCAAAGGATATCTGAGCCCCACGCTGCCTGGCTCTGCAGGCATGCCACAGGGGTCAAAGAGCAACCCAAAGAGCAGCTTTGACACTGGGGATGGGGTCTGTTTATGCCAGACCCTCTCTGGTTTCTTCTACACTAAGTCTGTGCTGCACAGAGGAGAGGGTGAGGAGGGAGGTAGGCACCACTGAGCCATGAGACTGTGCACTGTATTGAAATGCATAGAAAATTATGTGGTTCTCTGTATGTCCTAGGGGTGTGGGTTGGTTTGTTTTCTAAAAACAATGACAACAATGTTCCAGCAAAATACAGTTGAAGAGGTCTGAGAGGCTTTGGGAAGTGTGGGGTGACTTGCCATACAGAACCCTGTGGAAGAGCCTCAGCCCAGCTGAGTTTGTATGTCTTCACCTCCTGGGCGGCCTGATTAGGGTCTTCACCTGGGGGTTGGTTCACATGGACTCACATGGAGGTGTAGCAGAGAGGGAACAGCTCCACCCGTTGCAGTCAAAACTAGTTAGGTGGAGTAAAGGATTCACAGGTTTCTAGTAGACAAGTACGACAGTGAAATTGTGTGCACCTTGCTCCTTAAAAAAGTAGGCTAAAAATTGAAATAAAAAACTTCTGCGGAGTTGGGAGACGTGTTTTTTCCAAGCAGTACCAGTGTGCTGCGTTAATGCAATCAAGGAGAGGTCTTGTCCAGCTCTCCTGCATCTCGGAGGGCAAAAATGACCAGCTCTGTTTCGTACATATTTCATGAGGCCACCAGGTGCCTGTCAACCTGCCAAAGTCTCTGTTGGTCAGGGATAATGTAGCTGCTCCCAAAACCTGTGCTGTGTGTTTACCTTCGAGTTTCTTTGCTGTTAATTGGAATTGCCTCTTTTTCTCAAAAATGAACCAGAAACTGTGCTGGTTTCTGTAATCTGTAAGTGAGGTGTCGATAACACCAAGCAGTTTGCTTGTGTGGTGATAATTGTGGCAAAAAGCTGCCAGAACTGACCCATTCCCTTTCTCAAGTGAGCTTGTGCAAAATCTAACATGTTTATAATTATACTGAGTCACATTTGACTTTTTGGCCTCTTTGTGGCAGAAGCTGGCCTTTTACTGTGACAAGTGTTGAAAATTCTCACAGGACAAAATCATGAATTTTTACAGAATTGCTGTAATCGACATATCACTATTTGTAGAAGGGCTCTGACCTCTTTTTACAGTGTCAAAGACCATCTTTTACCACTTATTTTCTCTCAAAGCAATGCCCCTCTTTCCTTTTTCAAAAGCAGCCCCTCAAGATTAACCTTGACAGCTTTTATAATGGCACATGATGTTCTGGTGATGGAGATATTTTTTTAAAGATTTCTATTTAATTTTTTGCATCAAGCCAAAGAAAAGCGAGCCCATGGGTAGTCAGAACATACTGCCTGTATTGCTCCCATCGAAGGGCCCCAAGGTACTAGTTAGGACTAGAAATCAATTCCTTATGTAGCTGATACAGTGAGAAGCTGCCTTCTTGAAGTACCTTAGGGAGCTTAGAGTTCCTGTGTTGAGAACATATATCAGATGGAATAAAATTTGTCTGGAACATTTGGGCCTGGAAATACTGTAGTTTCTTCTGGTTGCTCTCCTTGAAAGCTTGGAGTTTGTCCTTCATAGGTTTCCTGAGCAACACTTGTCTTGGGGATCAGGCAAATGTGGAGCCCTTGGACAGACATGCCTCTCCCGCTTGCAGTGGCCCCATAGTTAAGCAGTCCCTAGGTGGGAGTTCAAACATTTTTCTCAGCAACCGTGGAAAGTTCATACAACTGCTCTTGGGGGCACAGTGGGAAACCACAGGTCAGGGAGGGACATCCAAAGGAAGTTCTGGAGAAAGCAGTATAGTCCCGTCCCACAAGGCTGCTTTTGCACATGTCATTCTGGGAGCTCATCCAAGGCAAGGGATACTGCCAAGGAAGCAGGCAGTAAGAAATGGCACCATCAAACAGCGGGAGATGTGTGTGGAGCCCCTCGGCTGGGCTGGCTCCCTGTAGCCTTTGGTGTGTCACAGAATCACAGGATGGTTGAGGTTGGAATGGTCCTCTGGAGGTCATCTGGTACAACCCCCTGCTCAAGCAGTGCCACCTAGAGCCAGTTGCCCAAGTGGCTTTTGAATATCTCCAAGGAGGTCCTTGTAGCAGTCCTGAGGCAGTCCCAGATCCCCAGGGAGAGAATTTGAAGAATGTGTGGAAATAAATCCTTGTAAAAAGTTTCCTTCTGAATACCATAAAAAACCCCAACATACTTCCCCCTTTGGGTTCTCTCTCCTTGCCAGCTTGCCACCTGAGGGACATGGTTTCGTAGAAAACCTTCTTAAATCTTCTGCAACAGAGTCCCTAGCCTACTGCTGTGGTTTTAAAGCTCCTTACTGGGTTGATTCTGTTTCCAGAATATGAGGCTTTGAAATGTTTCTTTCAGTTTCCAGGGTTCTGCTATTTTCTCACCGTTCAGCCTCTTTGTTGAGAAGTCAATGGATCTGTGTGTGGGAGATGGAAAACTGCAAGAAATGTAGTCCAGGGATTAGCTGTGTGGGCTGTTCAGATGGAAACCATGTATCACATCATGAGAAATCTGTAAGACTCAGGGAGGCACATAGTACAGCATGCAGTGAGTTTGTAAAAGTGGAAGTGGCTGTCATCCACTCTGCCAATGCAAGGTGGGCGCTCCTAGGGACCAAAATTTTCCATTGACCCATAGGGCAGATCTAATGCTGGAAAAGGGGGAGCAAGCCCCCCTCCTGGTTCATTGCCCACATCACTGTCCTGTCAGCTTGGGAGACAAGATGTGGAAAATAGGGAATCTTCTTCCCCTCTGGCCATGCTGGACTTGGCATCTGAAATAGCAATGAGGACCATTGCAGGTAGCACTTTGGTGATCTAACCCCAAGACAACCAGAGTTGGGACAGCTGAGAGAAAAGGAAGCATGCAGCACAGCTGGGAGCAAACCCAGAGCTATTTGTTCTTTATTTTTAGCTTCAAGAGCTTTTTTCCACCCATGGTACAACCCTTCTGTGTGCTTCTACACGTACCTTGAGAATGCTTTCAGCTTTAACTCCACATCAGTGGTAGCAGGGCAGGTCTGGAGGTGCTGTTTCAGTGGGATATTGGGGTTGGAAATGACAATTGCAGCACAGAAGGCATTCTGAATCGCTGTGAGGCATATCACTTGCTGGGTTCACACAATATTAAAAAATATCCTCTAGATGTTGTTTCCTTGAAATAAATGAGTATGCTGATGGGAAAAATATACATCAAAACACAGCATCAGATTTCCCTAAACCCAGGAAAATTACTTTAACAGAAAACTGTCACTGTAATATTCCTTGGCAATTTAAAGCTGAGGAAACAAGTAACTCCTTTCTGCTCTGCTTTGAATATCATGTACCTAAAATATGGAGGCTGGATTTTGAGACTTTAAAAGATTCATCTTACAAAGAGAGTCATTAAGAGGAGATACATAAAATATTAAACTTCAAATATTTCTTTAATTTCTATAAACTGAATTTTTTATCATGATACCAAGACATTGTGGGGACAGTGCAAATATGATAGCATTTAGACTAAAGGCTAGGATACCTTATGGTTTGATAATAATATTATTACATTCCCAATCATCTATAAAATGGGCAGATATATTTAAAGGAGAAGGTAGCTGATATAAAAAGTGTTGCAGGTGGATTTCTCTTTCTTTCATGACCAAAATTACACAATTCAATACTTTAGGTGAACTTGAGGAAAATCTAGCTACAATGGAGCTTACAAGAACTTGGAAATGAGCTCTCCCATGCATAACCTGTATGCTGTAGTTATCATACCTTCTCCTCATCCTTGGTTTTTTATCACTGATTGCAGGGTCAGCCTGAAGCATGACAAACTACAATGATTGCTGGGGAGCCCTCTGTATCCTCTAAACAGAAAAAGAGGCAATAAAAAGATCTATTTCTTCTTTGTACAAAGCCTCTTGTGAGCTTGGAGCTGGCTCAGAGTGTTGCAAATGAAATTCCTTCATGTTGGCATATTTTGTTTTATTAGTTGGCAGCAGCCAGGTTTTTTAAGCCTTAATCATAGCTAAAATTGATGGGCTCTTATTCTTAGGCAGTTTAAAGCTGGCTAAAATAGATTACCAAGCAGAGAATGCTATTTGAAAATCTGATCGCTGTTTACTGACCAGATCTGCTTAAATTCCAGAGTTTTCTGTCTCACTATTACAACTGAAAAGAGGGATGCTATTGCTCTCAGATTTAAGCATGCAACCAAATTCTTGATTTGGAGAATTTCAATTGAAAGAGACCCAAGTCTGAACTTTGATTGCTGACCCTTTTCTGCAATTGGCTGGACCCAAACTCTTTTCTGAATATGCAGGCTCTAGGATCCAGACTCCAGAATACGAATACCTCAGGTCTACCCATTACACCAGAATGTACCTGTCTACTTGGATTTAGAAACAATTTAGTGTTTTGTTAAATAGCACATAGTGAAAAAGAAGATCTCATAATTTATTTGGAAGGATGCTGATTTACATGGCATTTTCCAGAAGGCAGAAGAAAGAGTTACATAGAAGGCATCACTGTGCTTATGACACATTGAACTGCACATTGCCACAAACAGCTTCCAATGAATAGCTTAGCATATCCTCCCTTCATTTCACTTGTAACTATTGGCGCAAAACTTCTTTCTAGTGGTCTGTGCTGTAGAGTCACACCAAAAATGTCAAGACGGTGCTTGTCTAGGAAGCATGGACAAATTTCTTCAAAGCTTAAGTGCCCACTTCTTTTCCCATGCGTCTGCTTCCATCCTTGTTTTCGTTTCTCTTACTTCTCTTGTATCTGTCTCCTTGCCCAGTTCCCATCTTGTATTTTTCTCCTACTCATCTTTCCTTTTTGCAAAGACTCAAATGAGTCTTTTTCCTCTTTCAAGTCTAAAGATCTCAGGTTCTCACCAGGCAACTCATCAAGTGGCACCTCTTCCCTGAACCTTTCATCAGAACTGACCAGCCAGCTGAATTCCCGGTGCCTTGCTGAAGTGCTGTCATGGTTGGGGCTTTGGTTAGTCACAAGGGTGAAGCAAACTGTGCAATTGCTACCATGTTTGGGCAACCCACTTCTATTTACTGCATCAGTTCCAGCATTAATGTAACACATTCTCCAAAGGTGGCATGGCTCCAAACTCTCTGAAATTCTTTCAAATTATAAAAAAAAACATCACAGGAGCACCCAGTGTTTTTTCTCGCTTAATGACAGCTGTCAGTACAAAATACCTGTTACAAACTAGTAAGGACAGTACACCAGTCTTTCCCCTGGATGTCATTCTCCTAGATGCAGAGCTTTATGTGGTGTTTGCAGGAATTTGGTGTGTGCAGGGCTGTGGGATTTTACCTTTATGTGGTAAATGCAGCAGAGACAAGCATGTGAAAAATCCTTATGGATAAACACGGATTATTCTTCAGATTACACTGCTCTCTGGTGGGACATACACGGAAAACCAGTCACTACAAATGAATAGCAGTGTTCTGATCTGACTGCTGATTTGCCTGCCTTACCTCCTCTGGGCTCATGGTAATTAGTGCTGGAAAAGGTAATTTGTTTAATCTAGCTCCCCATAGAGACGCTACCTGGGCTCTACTCTCAAACCTGAGGTGGAAGGGAAAGTACCTTGCATGCTCTCCAAAGGCATGTCTCCTGTTCATGAATTTGCTGGAGAGCAGATCAAGACTCCTGCGTTCAACCCTTCCTCACACTACACACGTTATTGCCCCTCAGCGCAGAGGACAGGGGGGTTATCTCAAAAGACGTGCATTGCACTTGAAAATTTAAATACTTACCTTGAAGATTCCTGTAAGCATTTCTGTGAGGATATGATCTAATTTACACGGATAAACAGTCTTTACCAGCAAGCATACAATGCGGTGGATAAATACTGTCTAGCTTTGCCGTTATCATACGAGGCAAAAATGAGGAAAATCAGGATTCAGTGTATGAGAATTTGTTAAGTCAATCTTTCATACTCCTGACAATAGAGAAAATAAAATTGGCATCTTTCTAGCCATCCAAAGTACTTTCACTGGCACTTCAAAGTGCCTGTGAAGCAGATTGAGTGGGTGCTGACTCTCGCTTTCCTGCAGTGTGTCAAGACATCAGCAGTGGAGGATGTGAGGGCTGGAGCTTTTGAGGCACCACAAAGGGGAGACTTAGTCAAAGCACTGAGGGCACTGTGCAAAGGCAGTTCCCCTACTGCTGCCTCTTGCAAAACCAGCCTGTTAGACTGCACAGCACCGTGAGGGAGACAGAGCCAAGACTTTGTTGAAGAACAGTTTGTGAGCAAGGAGTTCATAATAAGCAATGCACGGTTTCTGCACGGTCTCAGATAAGGGTATCCATTCTTTTGGATCAGTACAAACACACCAAGCACTTTCACTGTCAGGCAACTGAATTCATCAGAAGAAGGTTTTTTTCCTTCAGAAGCTTGTTCATTTTGTGATGCAGCCTTTTTACAGGAGGCGGATGAGAATTTGATTCTGTGCTGCTTGCATTTTATGTGATGACTTATGCTGCAAAATGAACATAAAGTGAGCATTATACCAAATGACTGCACTGAGTGAGAAGGTGTTACAGGAGCAAAGGCTTGAAAATTTGTCAGATGAAGTAAGGATGATCTCTCAAGCAAAATGCCAAAGGTCCTACAAAACCCAGTTGTTTGTGAAAACAGTGTTTGTCTTTCCTACTTGGAGTTTCTCAGTGGTGCCTGTTGTTTCATTAGTCAACAATACTGTTAGGTGGCTTAGCTGTTTGCATAAATTATTCTTTCCTGGTTTGGATATCTGCATACATTTTCATGTATGAAAATCTTCAACATTTGCAGATCTTTTGCTGGTATAAAGAGACCTGAATTGAAAGTATCCCTGGAGCCCAATGTGAACTATTTCTTCTACTTGAGGGCTGTCAACCTATTTGGGACAAGTGAACAAAGTGAAGCAGCTCTCATCTCAACTAAAGGTAGATGACCATATTCTGATGTCAAAACAGTGGGATGGAGGGGCAGGGCAGCCAAAGATGGCATTTTCCTACACAAAACATAACTGAACTTTATAATATGGGAGTAAGCAAGTTATCAAGATGAAAGGGATTGTATTTTGTCTGCCTAAAATTAGCACAATCAGGGACTACTTCTCTTGAAGTCGGTAGATTTAAGTCAATATAAAACTGTTGTGACCTCGGAAACAAAGCCATTTAATTCTGTCAGAAATGTGAAATTATTAATTATTCACCTCAGTTTTCTTGAGTTTGGCAGAGCATATTCTGATAAAAGATGTCTTGATCTTTAAAAAACCCCACAATTAAAACCTTGTGGACTTGAGGTTTCAGGGATGAGGAAGCATGCAGAGCTTCTTTAAAATGTCATGGATGATTTGAACTTTAAGGTTTCCAGTGTTAAATCATGTATGGTTCTTCCAAACCACCTTCAAAATTCAAATTTGCTATTTTGAAAAAACAATTGCTTGAAAATTATTCAACTTTCTTGAATACTGAAGACTTCTTTGTCACCTGGCCACATTTCTGAATAATAGACTGCTGTCCTGGTCAGGCACAGCTTGGGAAAGTCCTTGCATTTGCACCCAACATTCTGCTGCTTCTATCTACCAGCAGACACAGCTCTGTCCATCTCAGAGAGCAGTAATTGTTGCTTAACTTTTTATGATTCAGCTCGTGTTAACATTGCCAGCCTCTCAGAACTGGTGTTTCTTTGTTGTGAATTCTACTAGGAACTCGATTTCGCCTGCTGAGTGACACAGCCCATCCTGCTTTGCAAATCTCCTCCAATGCAACGGTGATCCGCCTTCCTGAGAAAGCCAAATTCACTGGGTGAGTACCAGAATGAAGAGTGTGATCACCCCGAGGGCTTCAGCATGGATTCCTCGCTCTTGTTTTTGCCTATTGGTAGCTTTCACGTGGCACTAACCAGTTTTGTAGAACTGAATCATTACAGCCATGTAGTCCCTGGACATTGTGTGATTGACTCCCCTTTCAATCACTGCAATATCTCAGTAAAGCTAGTAGCAGCATTGGTGTAGATGCTGGGAAGAGTTCGGTGTTGCACTGAGGAACCTCCAGAAAGTCAAAGGCAGTGGTACGTACTGCGACCACTGGCTTTGCCTCAGTTGGTGGTCACTGCTTGCTCCTTCAGAGCACTTCAGTCTCGAAGCAACTTATTGCTGCCCTGAGAAGGCTGGATTTGTGGGCTAACTTTTGAAAATATTCTGAGTAGAATTAATGCTTTTACTTTGCTCCTCTACTGAGGGCATTATTGGTAACATTTTCCGAAGCATCTGTGGCTTTGGAGAACTCAGAAGTGCCCCTGGGATATGATAGAATGGTTGTACCAGCCATTGCAAACATGATTTTTGTTTTGACAGACTGATATTAGTCCCATCACAAGCACAGGTCCACTTGTATAAGTTGTGCCATACTGATGTGACTTATTAAAAGGTAATGAGGTGTTACGGGTTTATGTACTTCTTTTTACTGCTACAGCTGAATACGCATGAGATGTCTGTCACTGTGCCTACTTCAAAAAGCCATGCTTTCTAGTTTGAAAAATCCTGATAAATTACTATATTTGAGGTCTTGTTTACCTCCAACATCGCCTTTCCCACCTTTTTTTAGCTTCATAGAATTTGGAGTAAAGTTGCGTACTTTTCAGTCCTCACAATGAGTCCACTGCAGTGCAAAGATGAAATTTCTCTCAGTGACAGCACTCAAATCTTCAATAAAACCCCTGCAGTTAGAAGAACAGAGTGCAATCCATGAATAATTTTAGATGCAGCTGCATGACATGACTATAAGAAATATCACAATATACTTGGTCTACCACCATACTCACATTACTGTACACCTCTTCCACAAACAGGATTGCTTCGGTCCTGGGTGAACTGCTGCCTGCTCAAGGGCATCATTACTGGGAAACAGTTGTCTCTGCCTGCAGAAGCTACAGGATTGGGATTTGCTACGAGGCAACATCACGGAGCAGCGTCCTGGGGCTGAGTGATACCTCCTGGTGTATGCGGTGCTGTCCTACACAAACCAGGTAAAGCTGGGTCAGTCTTAGCTGCTTGGGGTGGTACTTGTCCTTCAGGTAAATAAAGCTGGCCAGCTTCAAGAATCATGAGAGCAGAAAGGACCTGCCCACTTGCTTTCTGCAAATTTGAGTAATAAGCAAAGGTCAACTACAAAGGAACTTTAAACCTCCTCTTAATTAAAAAATATTATAAGGCACCTTAAAAAGTAAAATTAGTCTCAAACAGACCAATTGAATAAAACCAGTGAATGAAAGTTAAAAATTTCATTTGCCACTGCTTTGTCATTCCAGGCTCATATCCTGAACTGCTTTACAAAATCCCAGCAAGTGTATTTATTTCCATAAATGCAGTCTTTTTAGAATCTACAACCACCTGCAGGAGACGTCAAGCCTCCATAGGGGATGCCTTCTCCTACCTTGTCTTCCACGGTGACAGGCACCCACCTGCCACTGTGGCAGGACTGCTGGACCCTGGGGTAGTCTTCAGTGGTCCAGTGCCAGGCTGCTTGGAGGTTTGTAAGGCCTGAATCCTGTTAGTGGTGTAAAGGTGCTCTTGATATAAACAAGTGTGCTTTTCTAGTGTGAAATTATGTAGATATATGAACATAACTACCTAAATGAAATACCTGAGAGGCAAAGGGTTTTGCCAAAGCAGAGCTCATGTTTAAATCCCCACGAAGACGTGTAATAAGAAAGATAGAGATCAATATGATTACATCATATTCATGCTTTTATCCTGAGAGTCCAAAGATGCCAAATGAAGGGGCTCGTCAGCGTGCCAGGGAGGGCTTTGAAGCGATGTCACATTCGCTTTGCTTACTTACTGAGCGAAATGTTGTTGCCACGTGATACGCTGCGGTATGCAGCCACCTAGGTTAATAGGTGGGAATTAAGCAGCGTATTATTTCTGGTAAATTGCCATGAGGAGGCTCGCTGTATCCTGGTTTCCCTTTTCCTGTAGCCTTCTTTACAGATTTCTTCACACCGGTGTGATGAGCGATGTCCGTGTGACAGAACACCCGGCCAGGATCGGCATCCTATTGGATTACAGCGGTGGCAGACTGTTGTTCTTCAATGCAGAGAAAGGACTGGTGCTGTTCGCCATCAGGCACAAATTCACGGATGCTGCTCACCCAGCCTTTGCCCTGGAGAAGCCTGGAGCGCTTACCCTGCGCACGGGCATGGAGCTGCCAGAGTTTGTGAAGCACAGCTAATCCCTTGCTTCACACTCTCAGAAAAACCGACAATCAGAGTGTCAGGGGATAGGGAGGGGAAGGGGGATATCACGGAGGGGTGTCTAGTCTTCGCTGATGAAGACCACAGCTCTCCCCCACATCATCAGTAACTGTAGTTAGTGCTCAGCCACGTAATCACCCTGAGCCTGGAGAGAAAATCGACGCCTTCAGATAGAGTGTGCACCTAGACATATACACAGTGGTACTTTTGAGGGGGAAAAAAATGTTTTGTTAGATATGAATATTAAGAGGGGGGAAAATGTACTTTTCCTGTGAAAATAATGACAGTGCTAGCTGTCTTTTTAAAGTGGATGATGAGCCTGTGTATAAAATAAACGCATCTCTCACTGCAATACATGAAAGCCATCATTTCATCATTTGCCAGGACAGTTGGAGCCTGAATCCAAGCTGATATGGTTGAAAACTGTGCAAACATTTAAACAACTGAACCATTCCGTAGGTTAATACATGTTGTGCTATTGTTTGCCAACTCTTTTCTTTAAACACACAAATTAAGAACACCTGGAAACTTAGAAATCTGCACGTTCCCAAAATGAGACAGACCCAAACTAGTCCTTGTATCAGTCATGTAAAGTTTGAGTATGCAACACCTACCTACCCTGCTCACAGCAGACTAACAGACAGCTACCTGACTGGGTCAGTAAATATCTGTACCTGTAAATAAGTACTCATGAAACACATGCATGAGGAAACTTGGGAATAGTGGTAAGTCTTCCCTATGTTTTTCAATCTCAATTAGTTGGCTAGGTGGTTTCAGTGGTGAAGGGAGCATTCCCACCTGGGACCTTAGGGAGGTGTCCAATTGCTAGCAACCTTCTTGTAGATCATCCCCCTTTCCATCTCGGCTTTTTACCTTTCCACTTACTGATTTGCTGCTCCAAATTACAGGCTTGTGGACATTTTCCTGCATCTGCCCTGCCCCCTCCTGTTATCTGCTCTAGCACCAGCACCACACCAGCAAGGTGCAGCGTTTCAGGGCCAGACAAAAAATGGCTGGTGCAAGCAGAGCGGTAGGATGCTCATTTTCCCCCTTGGCTTTTTTCAAACCATTTTTCCAATCACTTCACACATTCGGGGGTATGGCTATCTTCTCGCCTGCCCCAAGGGCTGAATGCATGAGTGCTAGTGGTGCCGAACTCCAGTGAATGCTGGGGGAAAATTAATCTTAAGGCAGTCAGGCAATGCTTTTCATGCTGTGCCTGCTCTGGAGATTTCTGCCACCAGGGAATACACTGCCAGACTCATTTCTGAGCTCAGCTGAAGAGCTGTACTCCCCAAAGTAAAGCAGATTTCAGGAGTCTAACGGAGAGGGCTTGCTTCTGAAGAGAGGACTTAAATGAGCTACAGGAAAGCTTCTGCTTTTTATGCTCAGAGGAGGTGCCTGCTGCTGCTGTTTTATTTATGATTTAACACCACCAAGGCACATGCTTGCTGCTTTAGCCTGCTGTCCCAGAGGAGCCACACTCCACACTGTTACAGCAGGCTCAGATGGGGTGGTTGAGGCAAGATAAACAGCATCCTGTGACCATTTATTTTAAGCCAGAGCTCTTTTTGGCATTTCTATTAAAGAATGCTAGTTCCCAGTCCCTGTCTGGAGAGAGGGGAATGAAAAAGCAAAGTAGTGCCCTGTTGGCTCAAGAGAGTGTTTTGTAGAGGTGTGCAGGACGGTGAGAAAAAGGCCCAGGACTAACTGGGAAAGAAAGAGAAAGGGTATTAAGAGTAACGTTATCATGAAAGCTGAGGAGGGGGAGGCAAAAGGCAGGCTGGAAACTTACACAGAGCAGATGGTGATAAACTTAGAGGCAGGTCAGTGGTGTTGGCAGGGTGTGTTCCTCAGGCTCCTGCAGCTAGTGAGCTTGCCAGGGGTTTGGCTGTCTCCAGAGCTTAACGTCTCCAGAGCTTTGAACTAAACCTGAAAAATCCCAGTTTTGGGGCAATTTTACCTGCATTCTCCTCGTCCTGGTCACTGCTATCCCAAGTGTGGGTTTGCTTCGTGGACACCCATGTGAGGTACTGCCAAGGTGACAGCCGGGGAGAAGAAGAGCAAACAGCCATGAAATTATTTGGGTGGCTTTTTCAATGAAGCCAAGAAGCAATTGCCTTGTCAAAAGTGACTGTGTATTAGTAAATAGAGGTTTTAACATGAAAAGAGAAGTCCTCATCTATTGCCACTCATTATTACTCAGGTGCTACTGCAACATTTGAGCTTGGCAAAATGTTTTTATTGGAGGCACCTCATTTTTAGAAATATTTGGTTCAATTTGAAAAACTGCCTGACTCTCCTTTCTTGCTAATTTTTGTGTAAGGTGCAGCTTTTAGATTGGGCAGTATCAAAAAGTGTGTTTACCATTTATGTGAAAGTGGGATAAATTATTTTAAACTTAAAGTGCTTCAAAACTCAAAAAGCCTAAACAGTACTGATCTGAATGTCTAAAACTGGTCTGCATTAAGGTATGCCAGATGAAGAAATGCCTAAAGAGAGTATCTTGTTCAGAGGGATGGAACAAAGTGCTCACTACACAAAAAACATTATACAAGAATTAAGATTCAGTACAGGGAGAAAATCCATCATAGTAAGGAAAGGAGATCCTGAAAGCCGCGGTTAACCTGCTAGGACTTACAATACATGATGAAAACTCTCCTGCCCTTGGAAAGCCTAGAGCTACATCTGCTATGATCTTTTACTTGCCTGCTGGGCATAAAGTGGCACCAAGTTCAGAACTGACTTTCCAGAAGGTAGCTGTCCATGGACACTTGAATGAAAAGTGCAGCCCATATGACTTTTCATTTAGATGAATTGAGATTTTGAGGCTTGTTGCATCAATTTTTTTCTGGCCATTGCATTTTGTAACTGTATTAGAGAAGAGAAAGACAAAAACCTCCCAGTCACTGTATTTTTCTTGCGCTTGATGAGTTTACCATTTAGAAATACTTTAAAAATAGAGTGACTTATTTTTCAGCAAAATATATTAGTTAGTTTGGCTGAAAGTAACTAAGACTGTGAAAATGCTGACAGGCTTGTGTGGTATGTGTACACATCTCTACGTCTGATCATCATTCCATGCTTAGAATTACGCAGAAATAATTTTAAGAGTTACAGAAAGAACTGTAAAAGAGTTCACCAGTAACTGGAGATGTATTTTCATCTTGGAGTACAAAAGCTGATGCCTGACACTGTTAATATTGTTAATAAATATTTGGACTGATCTGAAATACATTGCATTAAAAGAAATGATTTCTTTTCACTTCAGCAGGTTTTAGTTTAGCCTCATAAACCCTTGTGCACTAAGATGAGAATACAGGCCTGACTGTAAGAAGAGAAACATTATTTTCTACTGTTAAAATAGTGCTGAATGGGAGTATTGCTAGTATCAGTAGTATCGATCCTTAAACCTCGCTTAGGTCTTTCTGTTCCAGAGAGAGTTTAATGCTTCCATGCGACATCAGGTGGGGGAACTCAGCAACGCATCTGCAAACCCCACTGCATGCATGCAGCATGACTTTGCTCTTGCCCTACTTCTCTTTAAAAAGGGAAATGTCACTTAAATGTAACTGTTTGTGCTGAAAATTGTCTAGTGACACCTTATTTTAGAAACAGGTACGTTAAAAGCCTCCCCTTCCTCACTACTATAGCTTAATTACATGTTATCACTTAGCTTGTTGTAAGACATAAACCCAGCATGGCACATTACCAGTGAACTGTTGGTAAGTCCACAGTACTGTGACATGTGAAATACGATTTCTATTAGCATGGCAGGGTTTTGAATATGTATGTAAAGATGAATTTAAAAATAATATGAACTTATATTATTTTTGAATCATCCTGATTTCAGGATAATAAATAGGACCTTGGCCATGTTAAGGTTTAAATTGAGTTTGAAAAATCACATTCTGTGGTGGAATCATTGTTATGCCACTGTCACTCTTCTGATGGATTTACTAGCTAGCAAGAAGGTCGGTATGCTCAGATAGTCACGCAATCAGCAAGGAAGTGAGAGCATCTCTTCCGCTTCCAGCCATGTGCTGTGAAAGGGAGATTGAACTAGAAAAGTACATTCATTTTTCCTGTTGAGTTTGTCCAATTTTCTACCATAGTGGAAAGTAACATTTGCTGACCAGAGACCACTCCAGAGTGCACTTCCTACAGGACCACAACCTGGAACGAAACAGAGCAGATGTCTACCACAGACCCACAATGATTTTATCAACAGTTAGAAAACGCACTGTTTCAAGTGCACTTTTTTCACTCTGGAAAATACCTGTGCAGAAATGACACCTTCCTTTTCAGGACTTGTATTACACAGACACTCTATTTCTGAATCACACTTTTCTCAGCCCTGAAGAAACAGTGCTGCAAGCAGAGATGGAAGACACCCATAGCTTGTCATACACCATTAATGCAGTGGTCAGCTAAATTTCAACCTACCAGACTGTGTACCACTCTACTTGAGGAGTGAAGAAGGGAGAGCTGAACACCAGCCACAACAGGTACAGGAGAGAACTGGCTTCTGCTGAGCAGGCAAGAAGACAGAGTGGCTTTTAATAGTGGGGCTAGCAAAAGCATACCTTCATCTGAGCATCCCTTTATATAGCCCAGCCTTCTGAGGCTGTAAAAGTTTATCTCACATCACTTCATGAGCCTGTATCAGAAGGCGCAGTGCATGTCTAGTCCCACAACTCCTATTTTCACATCCTCCATGAAGAAAACTACCTTTTGAAGTAAAATTAACAGAGATTATTTTATCTAATGCTGTGATTGTGTCCTAGATTGTGTCTGTCTGCTTCCTACTGTCTCTTTAAAAAGAAGAAAATTACTGAAAAATTATACTTTCTGAGGCATAGCCTTCAGAAAAAAAGTTACAAATACAAATGACCCCTGAATACTTTGTAACAAGGGAGGGAGCTTTACATGCTACTCCAACATGTCCATTGTTGCTGGTGTCCCACAGTGGCTACCAGTGTTATTCTCTTTACCTGTGAAGGGGTTTCTTTTTTTTGTCTGAAACACATATTAATAAAAATCTATGTGCAAGATGTGTAACTAGCAGTGCAAATAACTATTAAATGACTGCTAGCGCTGAGGAAGTAGTCTACATCTGTATTTAATGTACGAAGTGAGGGCTTTCCTTCCAAAAAAAGAGTGTGTGTTGAGATAGGTAAAGAGGTTTCTGTGGTTCGGTCACTGCAGAATTGCACAGGAACACAGACTAATAGCCTGCCTAGGTACAGAAAGGGCATTGTTCTCTAGAGTATAAAAGCAGATTTTGGAAGTTAAACCGGGGTGTTTCTTGGTGGTTAAAAAGAAAAAAAAAAAAAGCCCATTGTCTGAGTGCAAGTTAAAAATTACTCTTCTTTTTTTTTTTTTTTTTTTCTCAGGACTGTGTATTTCTATTATATGCTCCTCCAGGAGACATTGATGCTATGTTCTGTGATGGCAATGCAGCGAGACTCGGCTTTGCTGCACAGCACTGCAGTTACCGTTGCACACGTTCAGTAAGTTCAGTGGAGCCTGAATAGGTTGGACTTGCTGATCATATGTGACTCATTTGGGCAATTAAAGAGCAATAAATCAGGCAGTTCCTTGAAGTGTAGGATTCCCAGGACACTTGCATTTCCATGGTGGAAAATACCATCAGCTTTTCTTCCAATTATTCTTCCACAGCTGCTGGACCCTGGACATCCCCAAGGAAGGAGTACAGCAGCTAGACTGCATCTGAACAGTACTTCTGCTGCAAGAAACGTTCATGCTGGAAGGGCTTACTTTGGGCCTTAATCATGCCTGAGGTACATTTTCTGCTTGAGTTACCAGGAAAAAGGTAGGTAGGTCACATTCAATTTACCAGGAAAAAAAAAAAATCCTCTGCTCCAGTCCACTGTACGGAAGCATTTGTTGTTGTGCTACTGAAAGCTTGCTTTCCAACTGCTCTGTAGTGTATTCCCGTCTTCAAGAAAAGCAAGATCTCTGTTAACAGCAAAATGAGTAACAAGAAATCCCAAGCAGTTACACATATGTTTGTCATTACTTTTACACTGTTAGTTTTTGTTTTGGGGTTTTTTTTTCAAACAAGACTAGAAATAATTTAAAATCTTCACACTAGTGAAATTCTTCCCTTAATTAATATAGTTTTGATCTTGAGTTACACAGGTTAGCTTTAATTTTCCAAGCTTAAAATAGTTACCTGTCTTTTATAGATATGTATATGTGTTTTAAGGTGGTACATATGCTGTGCTCATATATCGTCTTGAAACTGCAGGCCGCTCTATTATCTGCAGTGCAGTGGTTATGGAGGACACTTGTCAGAGAAAGGCAAGAGCATCTCTGGTCAGAGACGTGCCAAGCTCATGAAGAGGGCTTTAAACTAGAGTTTCTGAGGGAGGGGAACCTCAATCCATCCCAGGCCTACCATGTATGATGCCAATATCAGTAATAGATGCCCAGAGCCTGAGGAAGGATCACAGGTCAACAGGAGAGCACCTGGAGTGCAGCACAAATGAATATGAGCCACTCAAGCCAGTAAGCCAGCTACATCGGGGGCCCAACTTAATTTCCTCTATGCAAACACACGTGGCATGAGGAATAAACAGGAGGAGTCAGAGATGTGCATGTCCCTGCAAGGCTATGATCTTATTGGCACCATGGAGACATGGAGGGATGGCTTCTATGACGGGACTGCTGGAATGGAAGGATATAGGCTCTTTGGGAAGGACAGGCTGGGGAGATGAGGAGGGGGCATTGCCCTCTATGGCAATGACCAGCTGGAGTGCATGCAGCTCTGCTGAGGAGCTGATGGAGAGCTTATGGGTCAGGATTAAAGTGATGGCAGGGACAGGTGATGTTACAGTGGGGGTCTGACCAGGAAGACCAAGTAGATGAGACCCTCTGTAGACAGATAGGAGCAGCCTCACATTCACAAGCCCTGGTCCTTATGGGGGACTTCAACCACCCTGATATCTGTTGGAGGGACAACACAGCAGGGCATAAGCAATCCAGGAGGTTCCTAGAATGCATCAATGAACACTTCTTTCTCCAAGTGGTAGAGGAGCCAACAAGGAGAGGTGCCATGCTGGATCTGGTTCTTACCAAAAAGCAGGGGCTGGAGTGGAATGTGAAACTCAAGGGTAGCCTTGGCTGCAGTGACCATGAGATGGTGGAGTTCAAAATCCTCAGGGCAGTAAGGAGGGCACACAGTAAGCTCACTGTCCTGGACTTCAGGACAGCAGACTTTGGTCTCTTCAGGGATTTGCTTGGCAGAGTGCTGCGGAATAAAGCTGCAGAGGGAAGAGGGGCCCAAGGAATCTGGTTAATATTCAAAGATCACCTCCCCCAACCTCAGGAGCAATGCATCCCAACAAACAGGAAGTCAGGCAAAAAGATCAAGAGGCCTGCATGGAAAAACAAGAAGTTCCTGGACATCTGAAACAGAAAAAGGAAGCCTACAGAGCGTGGAAGCGAGGACAGGTAGCCTGGGAGGAACACAGAGAAATTGTCTGAGCAGTCAGGGATCAGGTTAGGAAAGCTAAAGCCCAGATACAATTTAAGCTGGCCAGGGATATCAAAGGCAACAAGAAAGGCTTCTATAGGTATGTCAGTGACAAAAGGAAAATGAGGGAAAACGTGGGCCCTGTCCAGAAGGAAATGGGAGACCTGATCACCTGGGATATGGAGAAGGCTGAGGTACTCAATGACTTTTTTGCCTCAGTCTTCACCAGCACGTGCTCTAGCCACACTGCCCAAGTCACAGAAGGCAAGGGCAGGGACTGGGATAACGAAAAACCGCCCACTGTAGGAGAAGACCAGATTCAAGACACCCATGGGACTTGATTGGGTGTCGGCAGCAGGCACCAGCAGCGACAGGGCTGTCAGCATGGCCTCTATCCATAGCACCTGACTTTGCAGGTCTCCAGGACAGGTGGTCTGGCTGATGGCCAAGGGGCTTGGACAACCCTGCCCTGGTGCTATGAAAGAGGAGGTGGCGGGGCTGGAAAATCACTCCCTGCAATGGTTTTTGCTTTGATTTTGAAACAAACACACCATTGTTTGTTCTGCTTCAGTATCTTTATTCAAATTCAATTTCTGTGTGTTAAGACTGTGTTCTCAGATTCCGCACGTGAGACCGGAGCAGAGGTCCTTCCATTGAGAAGGCCAGCCGCTCCAATGCATCCTGCCGGGTCATGTCGCTGGAGGTGCCTCGGCCTCTACCCCGCTGCGCCCCTCGCTGCCTCTCCCCAGGCCCCCTTGTCGCTCCTCTGGGCTCATTGTTGGTGGGCCTTGGGCGCAGGAGGGTTTGATGCTGCGGGGGTCTGCTGCGCCCCCTCCGCCTGCCTGTTGTCCCCTGCTGGATGTTGGATGCGTTGACCTTGTACTCCTGGTAGTCGTCATCCGCCTTCACTGTGTGCAGGATGCAGTCGAAAGGCAGCCTGCAAACTGGGCACACGCCATTCATATACATCCATCTCTGGATGCAGCCGAGGCAGAAGGCGTGGAAGCAGATGCTAATGTAAGATGGGTTTTCGATCTCACTCAGGCAGATGGGGCACAGGTTGTCTGCTGCTTCTTCACACAATCCTGCGTACTGTAGCTGGCTCTCCATCTCTACGTCACTTAGGTCAATAGGCTCCTCAGCACCCACTGCCATGTCCTGCCAAGAGAGATGTTCAAAGTGCGTGAGATTTCCTGGTGCTAGGAACGGAATAGCAAAGAAAGCCCCAGGAGGTGATAGAAGAGGGGACATAATGACCTCCCAAAGGGTTTCTTTGCAAGCTGAAAAGTGGGAGCAGAGGCAGCCCTGTGGGACAGCCAGCTTCAAGGGCTGCCCTCCACATCTGTCTGTCCCCCTCAGCTTCCCCCAGAGACACTGCCCACAGTCCAAGATCCACCCCCTAGACAACCAGCATGACTTGAGCTAGCACAGAGCACCTGCAAGAGGCAGTCACGGAAAGGAGAGGAACTGGCTGGGAGCCTTCAGTAGTGCCCACATAGGCCTGGTACAGCCATGATGTGGGACCTGCGGCACCTCTGCTAGCCAAGGCTCTGCACAAAGACAGCACTCAGGTGGAGGTCCACAGTTCCGATGGACCACCAGGACCCCCTGGTCCTTTTCTGTATAGCTGCTTTTCAGTCAGTCCCCAGCATTTCACTGAATTTTCACTGAATTTTTTTAGAGTTGGAAGGGACCGTATAGATCATCTAGTCCAACTCCCCTGCTGAAGCAGGATTGCTTAGAGAATGCTACTCAGGACTGCATCCAGGCGGGTGCAGCATATGCTGGTTCT
This sequence comes from Limosa lapponica baueri, assembly GCA_002844005.1. Classification (NCBI taxonomy): domain Eukaryota; kingdom Metazoa; phylum Chordata; class Aves; order Charadriiformes; family Scolopacidae; genus Limosa; species Limosa lapponica. Next base: position 1,027,425 of record KZ505758.1, on the reverse strand, counting down.
TGTTCCTCCCCAGGAGCAGGACTTTGCAAGTCCTCTTGTTGAACTTGATGATTTTCTTTTCACCCCATTTCTCCAGACTGTCAAGGTCCGTCTGGATGGCAGCTTGGTCTCTAGCGTATCAGCCACTCCTCCCAGTTTTGTGTCACCAGCAAACTTGCTGAGCATACACTCTGCTTTATCATCCAATTCATTAATAAGGATTTTGAACAATACCGGACCTGTTATTGAGCCCCAACTGCTAGTTACTGACTTCAAACTAGACTTCATACCATTGATCACCATGCTGAATTCACCTGCCCAAGCTCTCAACAAAAGTCTCCTCTCTAACCCCTTAAAGAATTATTTTAAGCCGCTGCAGTAAAATTAGCACTATATAATGGAAACTTTGCATGTAATCACATCTCAGTGGGATGTTTGAGCTTCACCATGACATTCTGGTGAGGCAGATCCCCAAGATTTTGTAGAGGTCTAGTGCCCACATAGTTACTGCTTAGCAACCAAGAGCCTCTTCAGGAGAAAGCAACTGCTTTACAGCCTGGGAGCTAGTTGCTGTGACTTCCATCCAGGAAGGAGGAGGAGAGCTGAAACTGTAAAGTGAGTGGCTCTCAGTGCATTCATCTCCAAGAAGATACCAATGGCTTTATTCCTCACACCAAGACCTGTATCACTATCTGAACCAAGCACAGCTCAGAGCCATCCACTGCCTTGCAGACTTTCCCAGTGCTCTGGGGACATGAGAAAGGCTCACCATTTTCCTCAATACAATTATTGCTTATAGGTCTGCAACAGGAGTTCTGCTGTCAGAACCCAGGCTGTTCTGAAAGCCTGGCCTCTTTTATACACTTCAGTGAAGTTTATTTATGTTCTCAGTCCAGATAAGATTAGCTCAGCCTTGAGAAACACTGGCTATGCACCTAGTGGGGAGCTGGGGCCAGCTGAGGCTCAGTACTTGCTTGATGTAGTGGAGATCTGTCCCCTCACCTGTAAAATTACCACAGGAGACCTGCTCCATAAGGTGCAGTGTCTACTTTTCTTCCAGAGCAATATAACTGGCCTTGCAGAGAGACAGATGAACAAAAGGAGCAACTGCTGAGCCAGACTGGAAGCAACAGTTATTTTCCAGTGAATAATGGGCATGTCCAGAGATGTCTGACACAGACTATGTCTGATTCAGACTGTGCTCCAGCTGCATGATCACTGGCAAAGACATGCTTGCTGTGGATTATCAGTACTGCCTGGAGTTGGACTTCCATTGATACTTTGCACCTCTTCTGTAGGGTATGTGCTCTTTCTCTTTCCCTCTTACTGCATCTCTCCCTGCCATGAAACAAGACACTGTATACAAAGAGGAAACAAAAGGAAAAAAAGTGCTTCTCAGCTGTGTATCAATTGTTCTCTATGTTAAAAACTGAGTCTAAATCTCTGATAGCATCCTAGCTAATTTATCTCACACTTCTCAGTTTTTCTGTCATTTTCATTATCCTTCAATAGGTCCATTCCGATGTGTGATTTACATTGTTTTGCCACTCCTTAGGGTCCTTTCTGTAAGTATTAAGAAGTTGCCTTGGAGTTCCTTCTATAAATATTAAGGCAGTCTTAACTGCCATCTTATATGGTCTCTGTGGCAACATTTCGGAGCTATTTTTAGGCCCACAGTCTGGAAGGCTGTTGTGCAAAATTCATCATTGCTTTGCTCAGGGAGGTTCTCTTGTCCAATAAAATTTTAAATTCTGTAACCTCTCCAACAAGCAACCTGGTACCTGATGTTCCTTGTGGCTCCAGACTTTTTCCTTGTGCCAAATGTAAGTGTTCCCTGCTATGATATAAGCAGTGACCTTCCTACAAGTGACATATGGAAAGACCTATTTCCTTCCGGTTTGCAGATACTTTTTTACATCATTGTATCTCTGCTCAAGCTTTTCTTTGCTTAAATCCAATTTTTATTCTATTTTTTCAGAAGTTATATTGTCCACACTTCTGAAAAATGACTTTTCCTTCTCTGGATGCTCTCCAACTGTTCTGCTCTTTTTGTGTTTTGTGGTGTTTTTTTTCCCTAACATCTACTGCCTAATACAAGAAATGGAGTAAAGAAGAGTTTGTTCTTTAAGTCTTACCTGTGTTTTTATACTCCCATAAAATGTTTACATTTTGTCCAATAACACAATGCTGTTCAGCTTATAATTCAGTGAAACCTACGGAGCCATTCCTGAAACACTGCTGCAAAACATTGTTCCACCACTATGCATATGTAACCATATATTCTTACCTAAGTTCAGAGGTCTTGTTCTTCGGGATCTTTCTTCAGTGTCTTCCTGTTGTTATGGTTATTTGCAGCTCTGCTTCTGTCTTCCAGCAGCGTTGTAACACTTTGACTGTCAACGGGTCCTTGTGTATTCCAGTGTTCAAGACACTGAAGTTGCTCTGGAATAGCAGTGGACTCACAACGACTTCTTACTTCTTAAATCTTCTGTCTGGGTACTTTGGAGATGAGGAACACGTATTTTCCAACGAAATAATTATAAAAAATAGGATTTTTTTCAAGAATCAGTTTTCGTGTTTTTTGGTCATCTGTTGTCCATAAGGGGGCAATCTATGGCAAGAAGAGAACTGTTGAGCTGCACAGAAGGTGGTGTCAGGACCCGAGATTAGGTGTATCTTCGCTTGCCACAGTGAAGTGTTCTGTTTCTTCATCTGAGAAGGGCTTTTAAGGATCCCAAACCGACGATGTTATTGTTTTACGAAACAGTATTATGTCTGAAGGCTGTTGAGAATCTCATTTGATTTCGCACAAATATGGCCTTCAACTAGGGCAGTTGTGCTGTATTTATCTTTTGCTATCCTGTAGAGAGGGAGAAAAAAAATATGTGTAAGAAAGAAGGGCAGCATTTTTTTTTCCTTTCTGGTATGCCATATCTAGAACTTGTACAAAAATGTTGTTCAGCTGGAGCTATACAATCTTGGTAAAAGAAGCTCATCAGAAATGAGTGAGAGCACAGAAGGAATATACTCCCAGTGGTATTGAAAGTGAAATCTAGATCAGCTTGCTAGCAGTTCATCCACCTTTATGGTCTCATAGCAGTGCTCTGTATAGAACTGGGAGAGGGAGGGATAATTTTCCAACTAATAAGTGACTTTGCCATTCTTGGACTACCCTGATTATTTTCATAAAATAAAGAAGCCTTGTGACCACATGCCATCAATACCCACTGTCTTGGTTTGAGGTAAAACAGAACCAATTTTCTGTTTTGTAATTTTAGTTTTTAGCTGGGCCTCTTCTAACTGACTAAACTCTGAAATTAACAGTGTATTGTTCAGAAACTCTTCACTGTCACAGTGATAAGACCTGGTTACATCAAGGAATGGTAGGCAGAGAGGCTCTTACTTATACTTATTGCTATAAGAACCAAGGTCAGGTAACTTCATTATTTGCCCCATTGGAGGATTGGAAGTGGGAAAGCATAGAGGGGTCACACCTGTAGGGAGGAGCAGACAGGACAGGTGACCCAAAACTGACCCACAGGGTATTTGATCCCATCTGCATCACACTCAGTATACAAGCTGAGGGATCAAAGGGTCAACTCTCTTTCTTCAATGGCTAATGTTTGAGGAGGACCCTGTCTGTTTGCCTGCCTTTGATCCTGATCTGTTTGCTCCTGACTCCAGATCCAGAATCCAGCTCCTGTCCATCACTGAATCCAGTCTGGGACTTTTCCCTGTGCCTGCTGGGGATGTGATCGT
>KZ505758.1:972126-1022436 GCA_002844005.1 Limosa lapponica baueri | reverse complement strand
GGTCTCTTTCCCAAGTAGCAAGTGATAGAACAAGAGGAAATGGCCTCAAGTTGCACCAGGGGAGGTTCAGAATGGATATTAGGAAAAATTTGTAACTGAAAGGGTTATTAAGCATTGGAATGGGCTGCCCAGGGAAGTGGTTGAGGCATCATCCCTGGAGGTATTTAAAAGACAGGTTGAAATAATGTTTAGTGACATGGTTTAGTGATGGTTTTTTATCAGGTTGATGGTTGGAGTAGATGATCTTCAAGGTCCCTTCCAACCTAGGGGATTCTATGATTCTATGACAGCAATGATCTTTCCCTGTCCTGAAAAGTATGTAGTATGTGATATGCAAGAAAAGACACTGTGTGATAGTTCCAGAAAGAAAATCATGCAGAGGAGACCCTGTCAGCTTCGCAGTCTTTTCTGTTGGATACGGACTGAAAAATCTAGGAATAAGTCAGTATCCAGATCCGCTTAGCTGAGGACAGTGATTGTGAACTAGAAGCCAGGAATTGTACCTGTTAAACAAGCCTCTAATAGATTTTGGTTGATTGTAGCTGCTGTCATCTGAAAGTCTACTCTGAATATATTGTACTATTTAAGTGTTTTAGTGGTATGGTAATGTTTCTGAATGCACGCCAGGAACAGTAGCAAAAAATACCTTCACTATGCTAATGACTAAAGTTGTTAGCTTCTACAGAGGCCAGCTTCCTGGTATCATTCAAATATCAGGCAGTCTGAGTCAGTCCTGATGACCTCTTTGGGAAAACAAATTCAATCCTTTGCCAAAAAACAGCATGAGAGAGGAGTGACCTTGCAATTTCTTTGCTATTCCACAGGGTTGAGGATAATGATGCAGAGCATAGCACATCTTCCCAAGGCTTGGGATGGGCCATCAGGCAGGCAACTCTTTTATGCCCTAGTGCTGCAGGGTGCATTAAAAGATATTTTAGTCTCTGTCATGCTATCCTTTCCCCTCTGCACAGCCTAAGCCTCTTTCTTTTGTGTCCCTTTTCCTTTCTAGGCAGCAGCAATCACCACCAGTAGAGCTCTGATTTATTTCTCCATTTGACTTTCCTTTTATGCCACTTGTCATTAAAAGCCCCAGAAAACCCAGGCCAGGCTCAGTGCCAACAGAGGGTGACCCCTTGGGAAGAGATGGTGGATTCACATTTGAACTGCCTAGCCTGGACCTTTAGCCCCAGTAAAATATTATGCAGGTAGTCACTACTTTGTAGTTGGTTTCACATATTGCTACACACATGTCCTCTGCCTCTAACGGGATCTGAGACGTTGGGCCTCAGGAGACCTCTGTGTGGGGCTTTGTGAACTGCCCCCATCACAATGCCTCTGCTGTGGCTGCAGCAAGCCAAGGCAGAATGAGGCCCAAAGGACTCAGGTTGGAAAGAATATCCTTAAATTCTAAGGATAAATTCTAAGTCTCCCTAAGTGGCCACACAATTCCTCACTTCAACACACTCTCTGACTTTTAATGTCAAATATTTCTTTAAAATTAGAACTAGCAAAAAGACTAAGAAAACAGAATAGGGAGATAAAGTAATTTAAAATTCTAAAAATGAAAAGATTCTTGTCTTATGAATTTGATATGCAGAACAGATGGTCCTCAAAAAAAAGAAGTTCGGGCAGAAGAAAGGAGCTTAGAATGAGTCTATATCCTGCTCCCACTGCTCTGGGACCATAAGCAGCTGAAATGCTAATGCAATTGATTATTCCATTGAATGGAAATGTCCACCCCTTAGTGGTACTGTCTGCAGAGAAAACAGCTCTGTTTTTTTAAGTCAGAGCTCCTTTTCATTTTTTTCTCAGTAACCAGTCTGCAACAAAATCACATTATGTGACACTGAAACACATTGAAACCTTAGCTGGCCTTCTTAGCATATATTTTCGTTAATAGTCTATCTGTGCAAGAGCTAGACAATTTCTCTGTAATGATGTTTGTAATAGGATTTTTCCTTGAGTAAAGTAGTGAGAAGAAAAGGCAAATAGTAAAATCTCTTATTTTCTTGACCTAAAATGTATTCAATTTCCAGCCCTCCAGACATTTGCTTAGCTGGTCAGTGTGCTTCTGAACATTTGAATTGTTCTTCTCCAGAGATTGCTCTGTAAAGCTCAGTTGTTGTTAACTAAAAACTTAGGCTTTGAAATGTAAAACCGATTTAAATGGGTTTGACCTGTGAGAAATTATTTGTCTGCTTTGAAAAACTAATATTTCTCTTTCCTCCCCTCTAATGATGCACTAGTCATAGCTGAAAGACCAGTAATTCCTTCAACTTTCTGCTAAGCTTTTCTTGAAGTCAGTGTATTACCTGCCTTGGTGGGCACGACAAAATTTGTCAAAAACCCAAACCATCTTGTCTTCTTTTTCTTCTCATAGCTCTCTTAAACTGCTTTCTGATCACCTGGGAATCATTTTGAAAGCGGAAGCCAAGCAAGTCGTTCTGCTGTGGTACACTTTTCTTTCAAGTAATTGGGTTATTAGCAATTTATGCTGGCTTGGTCTCTTGCCATTCTTCTGTGGCAGGCCTGTGACAGTGTATTTACAAGGAGAGTTGTTTCTAGAACTAACATTCAAAGCCCACTTCAAATCAAACTAGTTAAAAACTTAATGTTTACCAAATGCCAAGGGGAGAATATTTTGAGGCATTTCCTCCTAAATAAGGATTTGAACCCTCCATCTCGCAAATCAAAGGATGCCTGCTCAAAACAAATACTTTTTATTCCAGCTTTGGTATTACATTCTGTACTCTCCCTTCAAATTGTTTCATTTGGCAGTACTGTAATTTTAGGCCAGTTACGGACATGTCTTCAACTGAGACAAAGCACAGAGTGAAGTACAAGGGTCTTGTTGAATTTTCAAGAAGCATTTTTTATGGATGATCATCCTGTTCTCTAGGCCTAAAAACTCAGGGAAACAACAAGACTCTGCTTTTTCTAATTGCTTCTGAGCCAGTGATCACAATAATTTTAAAGGGAAACAAAACAGAACAAGTTCATTCTAATTGCATTACAAACCAGGGAAAGACCTCACAGTTTCATCTAGAAGGACATCTGTCAAATTCAGACTGCAGCCATCACAGAAATAGCCATTCAGAAGCTGTCCCCACTCCTCCGCAAAATCAGACTTCTGATGGCTTATATCCCTTTTATGTCATTTAAGACCTTCATTTTATAGACTATCTCCTGGTTTATCCCCTTGTCAACAGCAGGCAATATATTCCCACATGTTCACTCATCGAATGTAGTGGGAACAGCAGGCAGAACAATAATATTAAACCAGGAAAAAGAAGTAGGAAACATCCTATTAACAAAAGCATTTCCCCAGAGACAGAAGTAGAGGAATCTGGCTTTGCTGAAGAATAGCTTCTGCATGTTCTGTGGTTTTCATCCTTTGGATGCTCCTAGTATGTGTCTGAAAAGGGCCTTTGTGCTGGAAATGAAGTATTCTGAAACTGTACTTCAAAACATTACCACAAAAAGTTTCTGTGTACTATAAAAGTTCCCTCCCTGTATACATACTTGTTGCTGTTCCTGCTTTGTGATACTTCTGCATGAGGAAAGACCATGTTTGTAATAAGAGTGGAATAAAAATAACACTTGAATGTGAAAGATATTTGCTGGATTTTAGAACATTTTGGTTTCTGGAAACAGACCACCTGCTGCGTAGGACCCGTAAGTCTACGAGCTAATAGTCTTCTCTCCACTTGGACTAATTTTAGCTTTTGCCACTTGAAACTTTTGATGGCTTCAGCCACCTACTGCCTTAACACAACTTTTCCAGCCCCTCTCTGACACTCTGCCTGTTCAGATATCTGAGGTTTATAAATAGTTTTATTTTGGAAAATGGTCACTGGAGATGGAGGTGGAGAGACAGGAATCATCCGAGAGTAAATAGATTGTTAATTCCCTTCTGAGCGCTGAGCTGCTGATTCACTCCCAATCAGTTCCCACACAGCCAGGGCTGAGTCAGCCCAGAGGGTGTTGAATAGTCAAGAACAAAGTCGATTCAGAGGATAATGGTTCTGTAAAGCCCAAAACAGAAGAGTGATTCAGAAGGCGGAACTAAAAGAAGAAAAACACATACCGGAGAGAGGGAAGGGGGAGAAAAAAAATTAAAAGGGAAATAAAAATAGACAATCAACCCCTGTGCTGCCACTTCTATGTGGGAAACAAAGGTGTTCAGGGAGCTTAGAGAAAAAACAGAGGTGAATGAAAGGAAAGGACTGGATGGAAAAGGAGAAAGGACATTAAAAATCAAAAATAGTATCAGAGTGAAATCATCAGGGGAGAGCCAAATAGGAAAAGGGGTGTAGGCAGAAAATGGGCTCAGAGTAAGGACACAGTTCCAGGTGTGTTTCAGCCTAGCCACTGACTTCCCATCCACGTAAGCATGCACATAAAAGCTTGCATCTATAAATGTCATACCATACATATCCATGGGGTGGAAATAGCTGAAGTGAGGCCCTACAGTCAAGGACTTTCCATCCCCTTCTGATCAGAGAGCTTAAGACAGAAAAAAAGATAAGGTTCATATGAACTCCAGAGGTACATGAACATATCAGGAAGAACATTCACCCAGGTAAAAGCCAGGCTGCTTCTTCTGAGTTTCCTATCAATTCAGTGAAGAGGGTGAAGCTCCTGACCTGGAGGCTCTGAATCATCCCATAGGACATTTCCACAATCTTTGTTTGCTCTACTACTTCAAAAGTGCCTCCTCAGTCCTCATATTGCCATTTCCTTAAATCTCAAGTTTAGTGCTGCAGCCTCTGGATGTACTTGGGCTCAGGACAGAGACTTGGCACACCAGAGAGTGCCTTATCTCAAGTCTTGTGCAGGAGCCTTCCCTCCTTGCACTTCATATCAAAGGCAAGTAGCTGCTACAGTGCTGTGCCTCCCACAGCAATGAGGTCTCTGCTTGCATTCAGCGCTGCTGAATATACATTCCGCCACAGTAATATAGGCTCAGATTTCCTTCTTCTTAAAGCTTCTTATTTTAAAATAACTTGTATATATTTAACCTGTGCTCATTTAAGGAGGCCACAGGGAAGGCTTGTCAACAACAAGATAGAAGGAAATTGTTAGCAAGAGAATATATTGACTTACATCTGGCAGATTTAATGGTTAAGATTTAGGCAGAAATTAATGGTACTGATCCCAAAGCTTGAGGACAAGCATGTCCCTGGATACATGACTAGCGTCTGTACAGAGCTGTATGAATGATGCAAGCCCACTTGACCAAATGCCTAAGTTAGAAGTGTGTTTGCCCAAAGGTACATGTGGGGTGATGGGAGAGGGGTGACCTCTGAGAAGGTAATTCAGCTTTCAGTTGGGCCATCTTGTCCTCTGCATGTTCCCCTCAGTCCCTTTAGTGAGTCAAAGAGCACTTATATTCCCAACCTTATCACCTCAGCCAGATAATTAAAGATAGGAGGGAATGAGCCCAAGTCTACATCCCCAATTTAGGCATTAAGATAGGTGTTCAAGTGAGGCTGTGCGAGTTCCTCCAAGAGTATATTGATTACTTATGTGTGAAAACAAGTAACAAGTAATTGTGATGTGAATGTTTGCATTAAAATTAATCCCACCTCAATATTCTAGGGAGCTGAGATAGACTTAGCATTGCATGTGATCCTGCTGTGTGCTGCTCTGACACCCAAACATTTTCCAGAACTGGTGAAAAATAAAATTAATAGTTCTGGTATATTGTTCATATTGACACCCTCTCTGCCAAAGGGCGACACTTGTATGATTGTGGTTTATGGTCTGGTGAGCTCCTGGGGCGTGTTTAAAGGAGCTTTGTTTTTGCTTTGGTTTTGCTGTGTATTCACATCAGAGAAGGTGACCTCTAAAAAAACACTCTTCACATTTTGAGTAAATACCATTGAGCTTTGAGATGCTCCCTAGCCCCTGGCATGGCTGAAGAGCAACTTCCAGGGTCTCAGAGCAGCTCCTGAGAAAGTCATATCTTGTGAAATTTTATTTATGTCTCCACAGCACGGAAGTAGGCCTTCAGAGGGGATATTCTGACTGCTGACTGGGAAAGATTATCATGAGGTGGCTACAGCAACAGACTAAATAACTATGTGGCAGGATTCCCAAAACAGCAATGCCTGTCAGCCTTGCAATGTTTCTTACCAGCTGTAGTTTTAGTAAGCGTCTTAGTGATTTTTTATTTTACTGTCAAAGCAGCAATTGATCTGATCCCATGAAAGAAAAACAATTGTCTGGAGAAAGAAATATATACAAGATACCAATGGTAACTTTGGTCTAGTAATGAGAAAGGAAAACAGCAAATTTTCCTGTGCCATCAATACAGACAGTGGACCCTGCCCTCTTATATGGCTGTGTTTCTGCAGCATGCTGCTCAGCACAGGTACCTAGTAGCAGGAAGAAAGAAACGTGAATCTGGTGAAGAGATCCTTGTGATTAGAGCTGGAGTACCCATATCATGGGACAGTCAAAAAACAAAAGGGCCTTTGATGAGAATTTTTGGATTTGATTGTCCTGAGAGAGTGCTGGTGATAGAGGAATAAAATCCAAACTGATGTGACTGAGATGAGAGGTGCTTCCACCGAAATATTGCCATTGTTAGCAGCATTTCTGGAGGGCAAGCACTGGTACAAAGTGAAGAAATTGCATTGTTTGCCAGAGGCAGAGTGACCGTCAGCAGTCCTACCACACCTACGTGGTGCAGGCTCCCAAGAACTGTGTGAAGAGCTTCCCCCATTCAACACCACCTCCCACCACTTTGGGGTTGGCAGGACTTTTCTGGGGTGGAAGATGCTAAAGATGTATTGTGCTACCATGAAGCTCATCCACCTGTGGGGTATTAATAGACAGACTTGTAAACAAACTGATGGAGGCAGAGCGTGTACTCCTTTCATTTCAGCAGGACTGGGAGTTATGGTGGAAGATGTATAGAAACATCAGAAGCATGGGCAAGGGGCCAGACTCAGGGGGTCTGAGGGGCACAGGCATCTGTATGCTTCAACCATGTAGTTTCCATGGGGAGCAGCGTTGTGCTTGAGCGTCTCCTGGGGCTTCACAGTCCAGTGAGGGGGTAACACATGATGAATTCAGTGGTCCTCTATATCATGTTTTGCTGGTTAACTAGACAAACTGCTGTTCACAGATTTAAGGGGACAAGGAAACTTTCTTTCTCTCCTCCCTTTTCTGAAAATGAGTGAGACAGTAAAGAGTGCCTTCAGCAGTAACACAAAGGAAATCACTTTTGCTCTTAGTCATTCAATTTCTACCTCTTGGTAAGAACATCAGCAAGGTCACGAGTTTTTCAGTGGGTACTGTAGTGGAGTCAAATTCTCCCACCCAAAAATACCAAAGAGAAGAAATAGAGCTGGCACAGAGAGGGCAAAGAGAAAATAGCAAAAGTACTGGATGAGAGATGTGCCTTTTTTTTTTTTCCTTCTCTAAGAGGTACTACCTTTCACTGACATAAGAAAAGCATGTTTGAACTGAGTTATTTGGTTCAAAGCATGTTAGTCTGCTCACATGAGGATTTCTGTCAAGTTCAGGGCTTTTAAAGCAGTGAATTTACTGTACTTCTTTAATCTGGTACCATTTAGTAGGTCACTGATGGGTACAATAAAGGACAGCCCCAAGAAATGGCAGTGCTATAAAGAGAGGCAATAAAACTCTGTGATACTTATCTTTAAATTATTGTTACCTATCTTTAAATGTCTGCTATTGCGTTTAAGATGAAACTTGCCAGAATGAATCATTACAGGGAGAAGATGAAATCTTTTGGCTCTTCTTTTTTTTTGGGAAAAAAAAAGGAAAGAAGAAAAAAAGAAAAAAAAAGTAACACTTGCCTGGTTCAGTCATTTTTTACAAGTAATTCACATACGCAAGGTGGTACTGTTGTTCTCCACTCTCTGAATCCCTCTTTGGGGGGATGGGTATAAGCAGGCTGCTAGTGTGGTAGCACAGAGACCCTGTAGGCAATCGTGCTGCCTTGGACCAGACTGCAGACCTTGTCGTCCGTGGTGGTGTACTCTGCCGGGTCAGCTTGGAAGCACCTGGCTCAGCCTGGCGTTGACCAGAGCCATGACAGCTCCATAGGCACTGCTCAGCTCTGCTTGTCTTCTTTGTGGGCTGAAAACTCAGTGAGAAGTATATACTGCTTATCTCTCAATTCAGACAGAGCTCTTTGTAGAGTACCCTCTTCGTGCCATATCATGCTATAGGCTTCAGGCACTCCTTGCTCAGCTTACTCTGCTATGTGGATGGCTCAGAGCCACAACGGTAGTGCAAGGGGCTCCAAGCAGATGTGAGATCTGGGCACGTCTCTTCTCCCACCATTACACTGTATGCTTTGCACTGCTATCCTAACACCCTGCTCTAGAACCTGCAGCAATTTCCTTTGCTGCTCCCCCCACAAGGATATTCTGGATTGACTTACCACTGACTAACAACACAGTAGTGGGGACAAGAACAGAAATGGAAGTATATCTGTACGTTTTGAAAAGCTACAACAATAGGAGACATGTTAGCTTGAATTTTTCCTTGCTTCAAAGTGCCTTTGGTTTTACAGCTCTTAGGCTGAGCACGACATGCATTTTATAATTCATATACTTGAACACATGCCTAACTTCAGAAGACTGTTCCCATAATTGGAGTTAAGTCTGTGTTTAAGTGTGTTGCTTAATCAGTGACCGAAAGCTAATGCAGAAACATTGATTTATTATATAATAAGAATTACTAACACCTTAACAGACTAATAAACTGCTAATTGCTTTCTGCCTATTTGCACTGATAGGATTTAAGATAAATACAGTATACTTGCAAAACAATTTGGGATCCTTATTAAGCAGAAATGAGTGGACTTGCTTTAACTCATTATGTTTGACTGGAAAAACGATGTTTGGTTTTACTGATGGTATAATTACTTGTGTCCAGGTTAGTTGGAAAGTTTTTTATATCAGCTAATGCCTTAATGCATTAAGAAAATTTTAAAAGCAAGTTTTTTCTACAGCTCACTGTTTGGTGGCATAGTTTTGGTCTGTGTATATGCTTGACAGATGTGAATCTGGAATCTTACTGGGGTTTTCTTTTGAAAAAAATATTAAGAAGAAATAACAATAAGCAGATTTTTTAAAATATATTCAGGCCAGAAGGCAAAAAGATTTTGTTTGCTGAAAGCATTAATTTTCTGATCAAAATGGGACATTTTAAGAGTTGGGGGAGTGGAGCTACAATGAGTAATTTAAGAAGCTTGCTCTTTAATATGAAGACAAGTGGAAATCCCAAAAAGACTGAGGGGAAAAAAAGCACTTTTCAGGGAAAAAATCCCAAACAAACAAAAGAGGAAAGAGTGACATAGGATTCTAAGGCACAATCAAGTAGTGTAATGAGATAACTGCTTGTCTATTAGCAGCCTTCATCTGGAAGAGGGCAAGTTCAAACCTGTTGCTCACGTGTATATCCTCGGGATATGTTTTAACTCTGTTCTGCATGATGAAGTTCCTTTTGCAGGGAGTGAGTCTTATGACCTAGGGTAATGCTTCATACCCCTCTGGAAAACAGAAGACTGGCTTCAAGGAATTTGAATCCACTATGTGCAAGATGTTTGATCATCTGGAAACTCAATTGGAGAAAAGAGAGAGATACTCCTGCTACAGCCTACTACATAAGTATGCTGAATACCTGAGGCTAGGTATTTTAGTTACCCAGTGCCACATTGGAGTTAAGAAGTCAGCTAGTGTTTTATAGGAATACTTGAAGGAGAAATATTTTCCTTCAATTTATTCATGGGCTAAAGTCTTAGGATGTTGGGCAGGTCAGAAGAGCAAACTAAACAACACCAGAGAGCTGAGCTAAGCCTCCAAATGAGAATAGTGGGTGCCCTGAGGATCAGATGCTGACCTGAGCATCATGGCACTTGAAAAACCTCAATACAGCTCCCCTGTCTGCATACCTTCAGACAGCGCACTCAGACAGGGGTTGCATCTGGAGCTGGAGTACATCAACATTTGAATAACCTTCCTTTTCCAAATGCTGAGCTCTCTCCAAACTGTTGTATTTAATGAATCACAGCATAGCAATTGAATTGCTGATGTACCCATCTTCCATCGGGACACTGACTCAAGTGGTAACACAGTGAAGGAGCAAACTGCTCCTCCTTTTGAACTGGTACAATACACAACAGCAATATATAACAGGCCCTTTACAAAAAGGTCTCTTTCACACAGCTGCTATTCTGGAGAAACAGTGGAAAAACAAAAAAAGTGAATGCTCTCTGTTGTACATATTTATATATTTGTTGTTCTCCAGCTTACATCACACCAACATCACTTTTTTTACTTGAGTGTTGCCCAGACTGGGTACATATTAACACCCTGCTTTTGTCACTTAATTGAGAAAAGTTTCTAACTGGAATATCTTCCACGGGCAGATACTGGAGGTTGGTGTTATTTCTAGCAAAGAATACCTGCTTAATGGGGCAGTGCCAAATGGCAACACCAGTCACTTATGGCTTTTGCTCATCTCCCATTCCTGATGGTGCTGCAGGTTCCTGGAGGTGCCTTAGATGTCAGCTCTCCAGCTTGCCTCAGCCCCAAGACAGGCAGAAAAGCTCCTTTCTTGTGCATTTAGCACCATCTATGAGTGGTGGGCCACTAAACTGGAGATTTTATACCAGTTACATATGATCAAGGGGGAAAGTCTTCATCCCATATCAGCTGGGGCCCACCCATAGTTCACTTTTATTAAGGGTATTGTATGCCGAGTCAGTGGAGCCACAGGCTGCTCAGGGGCTGTTCCTCTGAGAAGATCCTGCTCTATTCACACAGCTTATGAGCACTGCCACCTCTCTGTGCTGTTTTTCTTTCCAGCGGGAGTGAGGATGTTTGGAGTAGGAAGTGCTGTGAGGAATCTGCGTGGCTTTGGAACAGTTTCTTCTTGCAGTGATTTAACACTGAGTTCCAGCTCTCCCACCAAGATGAGCCAGCTACTCCATAGCAGCCTGGATCAGATTCTAATCCTGCCACATCATCAGTCTGAAAAGGGAGAAAACAGCCTTATTGGATTGGCTAAGCTTTAAATTAAAATAGATGGAATGCTAAAACATTGCAAATGCTTAAGCAGTAAAGTGAGGACAGGATAAAAATGAATGATTTTAGAAACCAGCACTGAGAGAGAAAAAAGAACTCTTAAAGAAACCCAAGAGCATAATATGTCATATATACCAGAAAGAAAAATAAGCACTACGAAGAGGAAAACATATTATTATGAGGATAAAAGGAACTGTGTTAGAGTGATTGTCTGCAGACTATAACATCAAAATTAGACTAAATAATTTCTTCTCCCAGAACTTCAAGAGCTCTTTCCTCTACATGAGTAATGTGTTTACCAAATAATTTCTTGGGTTCTTCATTACTGTGCCATTGCAGAAAAGAGCTCTGATTTTTTTCTTGGAAGCCAGTACTTGCCCAAGTAACACCTGAGGCTTCCCATGAGCCATCAGTTTCTCCACTGTACATTAATGGAGAAATCTGACATTCATAGTCTGGTAGTACTCATAGGCTTGTAGAAAGCTAATTAGTGTTTCCTCTTTGCACGTGTTCCCAAATGACTGACCTTTATAACATATAATACAGGTCGCTGTGAGCTAGGAATTCATGCTGGGAAGTTAAGGTGGATCCTCTAGCAGCATGGGGATGTAGCAGACTCAAACAGCGGTCTCATTATAGTTCATGTGTTTATAGTAGTCAAATGAGAGCATTTAAAGGAAAACACTTAAATAACTAGTTCTAGAGACCACTGAATATCCCCTGCTTAGTAGAGCAGTCTTTGAAGTCAAGACATAAATAACCTGGATGGCTAAACTATACTTAATATGACTGGATAATCATTTGCATGTGCATAGCAGCACAATGTGTGGATAGCTCTTGCTTTTAGAAAGCAATCTGAATGGGCTGATGCTTCTGTATCACATACCAAGCAGTGAATAGCTGAGCCCAGAACAGCAGCAAGAACGAAGGGGCAAATATGCTTGAACAGCATTAGCTCCTGGTGTGGCCATCTAAGAAGACACACTGGAGGCTCAGAACAAGGAGAAAATGCCTGATGAATGGCTAGTGAAGTCAGAGAGTGTCGTAGTAGGCATGCTTAACCCAAAATGGTTAGTCTGATTGAGTACTCTCCTAACTAACTCCTTGTATTGCTGTTGTATTGGATTAGACTGCCCCAGGATCCATGCTAAAACCTAGAACTGCTCATCTTTTTGGCCCTGTGCTGTGACAAAGCCTTGCAAGTGACAAGGCTCCTGAGT
This sequence comes from Limosa lapponica baueri, assembly GCA_002844005.1. Classification (NCBI taxonomy): domain Eukaryota; kingdom Metazoa; phylum Chordata; class Aves; order Charadriiformes; family Scolopacidae; genus Limosa; species Limosa lapponica. Next base: position 1,010,144 of record KZ505758.1, on the reverse strand, counting down.
ATGAACCTCTTTGCACACATGGAGTGAGGGAAGCTTACTCGCTTCTCTTTTCTACTTCTGCAAATATGCATCCCCTTTGTGAGCTCTATTAATTTTTTTTTTCTTTCTTGGCTCTGAATTGTGCCAAGAAAGATACTCTCCTGCTGCAAAACCCCTTCTGCCTTGCATCCTGCTGTGGTTTGCCCTTACTCTGTCACATCCACCTAAGCCAAACAAAGGTGGGAATAGAGGAATGGGATCATGCAGACTTTCTCTGCTGTGTCAGCTTTTAGCTGTTACCCATCTGCTTGATCTAAGGGGTTGTTGTGGGGTTTTAAACTTCATTTCACCATCTCCATAATAGGAAAATATTCTGGCCATAATTTGTAATAAAGAGGAAAGGAGAATTTCAGTTCCACTTTTGAAACAACAATGAACATCAACAACAACAAATAGCAATTAACATCTATCTGTATTCCCTATTGCTTCTTACACCAGCCTAATGGAGCCAAAATGTTCAAAATTACGACCTTCTCTTCCCCTGATCTCGTGCTCTGTGCCGTGGCCAGCAGGTAATATGGTCTGCTGGGAAACTGCTTTCTGAGCACAAGCAGGGAAAACTTGAGCCTGAAAACTAAAAGTTCCTGCAAACGTTTGTACCATGGAAAGGGCATCAGCCCAGACTCATGTTATCTAGAATTTATATTAGAGTTAAGCATGGCTAGAATTGTTAAGAACAGCATCTTGTATTTGTTGTATTTAGGACAGACGTAAATGTATTCAGTGTCTAGATTTCAACCTTTTTTATTCTACTGTTTGGGGGCATTTTGACCAAGCCTTTCACTTTAGGAATGCTACAACAAACTCAAGGTCTGTGCCATCTCTTAGTTTGCTCCCTGCAGGAATGTTCCTTTCCCTTAGCCACCATCCGGTTGCCGGTTGGATTTCCTGCCTTTGCCCTTTGCTTCTTACATATTGAATCCCATCTGCTCATACACCTTAAAAATGTAATGTGCTCGTGTGCTAGTTGTCTTTATACCACACAGAAGGTATAAACATAGGAGAAATACATGACCTGGATTTATAAGCTGTCAGAAGGAGAAGATGACAAAGTACTGGAAAAAGATACATACAGGCAAATAGTTACGGAGTTATTCTGGGCCTAAAAGACAAATGGTCAATAGCAAGTGGTCTCAGTTTTCATTGAGGTAGTTTCAACTGATTTGTAAGGAGGATTGAAAGGACAAGAAACAGGAAATTTTTGGCAATTCAGATTTTTCAGACCTGCAGAAGATATCAGAAATGTAAGGGAGAAGGAACTTTTTTTTTGCACTTAAGGTATTTTAAAACCAGATTTTGTACTAGACTTGAGAAAGTGACCGACTGCTCAAGAGGCTCTATAACGAGAAGATACAGGGATTTCTCAAGAGGTCAGGTTCTGCCTTCTTACTGGTAATGAATGTATGGAAGGCTAGATTTCATTGCATTTATATAGCTAGATTTCACCACGGCAGTCTGGCAGCAAATAAAGCATATCCCACAAAAGGCTGTGCCAGAAAGATCACCAGTGAGTATTCCAGATACTACAAGATGCTAGAGAAAGAAGCAATAGAAATTGCAATTTTAAATCTGGATACCCTCTCAGATCCCTAGGCTTTATTGATAGACACCTAGTGGAAAAACTGGGAGATTACCAAGACTGTGGTCTGGAATCTGCTGAGGAGTTTAGCCATAGTACAACCATCTTCTTGATAATCATAGAATCATGGAATCATCTAAGTTGGAAGGAACCTTTAAGATCATCGAGTCCAACTGTTAACCTAGCACTGTCAGAACCACTGCTAAACCATGTCCCTAAGCACCACACCTACCTGTCTTTCAAATACCTCCGGGGATGGTGGTAATGACGCAGATGTCTGATATCCACAATGTGATTTTATTGCATGGGGGACTGCACCAGTCCTGACACACTTTTAGCAGTGACATTTCAGGTTTCACCCATTTTGGATGTGCTCTTCCCTTCAGATATCAGTCATAAGGCCTAGGAATACTAGCTAGCTTTTCTGGATGTGCATTTCTTTCACCTAATTCTAGTCCAGTGTCCTCAATTGTCTTCTTACTATGTGTTACAGATGTGATGGTTTTCCTTACCCAAATGTCATATGTACAGAGGTTCAGTCCCTTCTTGGTGTTAGAGAATTGTGCTCCTTTGAAGAGTTTCTGAAGCCCTTGTGACACATTGATATTGTACACAAGCGAGATTCATGCCAAATAGGCAATATAAAACCTCTGCTCTGTTGCACTAGTCCCAGTTAAATCTGTACAGATTTTGTACAAACCTAGCATGTATCTTGCCTTTGCAGCTTGTCAAGGGTTCTGAATCACCTTAGGTGAATTGTCTGCCCTTCAAGCTATGGATGAAAGTGACCCTAAGCTATTGCAATCATGGGCTGAGGTTCATCTTCGGGAAAGTTTCTGAATTTCCTGTTATGATCCAGCTGCCATAAGCTTTGCTTTGAATTTAAAATAATATTGCAGATGCCAAGCTATAGATGCCACCTCTCCTGAGGAGTTCTGCAATTCAGCAGTGATCTCAGGAACGATGCACTGATGACCTTTGCTTGGGGTCTATTTCCTCTGCTTTGATCTACTCCGTCTTCCAGTGAGGTTACTCCTGTTTTTCTGGTAATCTGACAGACCTCACCTTTCATGGGCTTTTCGTCACGTCTGCTTGTACCCTGTTCCCAGATTCAGAGCACCTGTTCCATGTACATCTCAATGCTAAGAGAGTCAGATCCCAGGGCAAGCTCCCCTCGTTACTGCTATGTGCTTACTTCAGACTACCTGCCTCACAGTTAGCAAAGACATTTTTGTTTATTTTTCTGAACTATGGGCACTTTTCTCATTTCTTTATAAGCACTTTCTCTGTGCCTTTGTGCCTTCCAGATAGTGTAAAGCTTGATTTCTGGCATTTTATTTATTCTCAGGTCATTCAGAAGCCATTTCCATTAACTACTAGAACAGAACTATGCAGTGTGAACCTTGTCTTTGCTATTGCAGTAACCTATCCCATCCTGTCCCCTGTCCCATCCCACCACGCTGTGAGGTTGACTTTTCCCCCTAGCTATTTGTGCTGGCACCTCAGGCAGTAGCATTTCAGCCCCAGCATTCTTTCCAGGTCAGGAACAGCAGGGAGTTTTCCTTCTGACTGCTTCTGATAATTTCCTACAAGGTGAAAAGAGAAGTGTGTGCTCTGAGGTCCCAAATGGGCATTGATTTACGTGTTTGGAGTTACAGGTCTAGACAGCCATTTGACTAATGACATTTTGAAAGTGCAAATATGCTTTTTTTTTTTTTCCTTTTTTTTAACCCGACATTCTGTCACCCTTCTCAAGTAACAGACAATCAAAATGTTTTGCAGGTGGGAGCTAGCTCCCATGGCCTCTGGGTATAATAGGTTAACAATTTTTTTTTTTTTTGAGATGTAACATCGAGAAAGCTGTGTTGTACCTCTTAACAGAGCTTCAGGGGTGGGGTCTTTTAGGTCAAGCTCCCAGTTGTAACTTAAAGTGTTATTTACTGTCTGTATAGAAAATTAGTGTAAGAAGACTAAGTACAAGACCCTGTTGAAAGGGAAGTAGGATTTTATTTTACAAATTTCTGTGGAAATTGCTTCTGCCCACTGACACTCTCACACGCACATAGGTCAAAGCAGCAGAACTTATAGACAAGTTTCCTGACTCTTTTCTTTCCCAGATTTGGGTATCTGTGCAGCTGTGGTCTGTTGTCCTGTTGGGAGAGCTGGAAGAAGAACGGCAGCACGTGCACCAGGCTAGACTTCTGTTGTCATCCTCCTGGCACCAGACTGTAGCTTTATCAGAGCACAGTGTCTCTGCTCTTGGTGTAAACAACACATTCCTCTGTGTTTACCAGCTTTATCTCTTACAGTCATGTCCTTAGCTGAGCACAGGTCATTCTTTTAACCCTTGCTTTTTTTTTCCTCATGCTTTCATACCGATTTTTCCACTTTACCTTAGAATTGTAATATTTCTGTTACAAATCTCTGCACCTGCCAGTAAGTATCAGGATATCTTGGGGGTGGAGGTTTTCAAAGGATACCATATGGCAGGTTTTCTCACTAAGCGTAGTCCCGCATCACACACTAATGCCAATACAACCCCACTCTGGGTACCTCACTGGTACTTGTTTTCACAAAATATTGAGCAGCATTTTATATTCTTTAAGAAGCCATACATTCCTGACATTTGTGGAAGGTGCTAGGCCTGGAGGAGGATGGTCTCTTCCAAGAAAAACAACTGAAAATTAATTTGGAGAAGTGTGCCAGTAGGAAGCCACACTTCAGGTTTGTTCATTTGCTCTGTACATCCAGAATTGGCTTCTCTGCTGCAGCTTCAGCCCGGGTGTGAAGCACTCATGACTGTCTTTGAGATGAGACCTGCCTGAGTTGAGACCAACAAAACTCATTCCACATGCATCACCCAACAGTCCCTGGAGGGACAGGCACACTGTGTCATCTGCTGTCTCCAGCCCAGCAGAGGCATGCCAGTAATTTTCAGCAAACAGAAATGCTGGAGTGTATAAGGAGTAGTAATACTTTCAATCTGTTAGCAGAGCTTCCTTCATTCTTTAAGAAGATCTGTCCTTTTGGTCTCTTGCCTTAATCTTTTTGGGAATCATCACTGGGCCTGTCTTTATTTAAAAACGGTTCCTGTTTCTGCCGGTATGTGTGTAGAAGCATATTTCTTTAACACTGAGCTCAAAAGGCCTCATTGATAAGCTGCTGAGCTTCCAGAGAGTGTCATGATGAAGTCCTTGTGAGACATATGCTCCTGAAGCTCTGTTAAGAGGTACAACACAGCTTTCTCGATGTTACATCTCAAAAAAAAAGGTCTTAATAAGGTTAAAGTAAATTACATGCAAAAAAATTCTAGCAGTGTAGCTAGAATTAGCTTTCTATGGTTTTGTATAAAAACATATTACCTTTATTAGCCATAAAAACAAAAGTAGAATCGTCTGCAGGATTTTCCAGTGTTTCATTTAATTTCCTGTTTTCTGAGTTATTTGACTTCTAAATCATGATTTTTAAGGGGGGCTAGGGGGGTAAGCATCAACGGCTTTTCTTTGAAGATGATACAGGAAACTCAGGAAACTTAAATTTCAAAGATTAGCCAGTTCATAAGAGGAATGTATTTTACCAAGTCCACATATTTTCCAAATAGTGAACTGACTCTTGACAGAGCTGTGGCGACCAGCAACCTCCATCTGTTTTGAAAAAAAAAGGAAGAGATAATGTTCTTCCCATATGCTGAGGGCCAGGAAAAAAGGGATATATAAAATGGTTGCATAACACTGTCAGAAAATAGCCATCTGCCACCTTTAACATATCAAAATAGTTGAGGTTTTCTCCCCCCAACATTGCTTCCCAGTCCCACCTCCACCCCAATGTAAAGAACAGGTCTTCACTGATGAGTGAAGCCCATCAAAGCATTGCAACTGTTTTGCTTCCCACACCCCAAATCTAGAGCCAGAAACCTCCCCTTCAGGGAAACACGAGTATGCTGTTGGGGAAAAGTGAAGCCATCACATCAGGCTCACCCACAGAAACATAAGTAAGTGGTTTAGCTCCCAGCCTGCAGATCCTCAGCAGCTCTGCCCTGTCCCTGTGGAGCCCCTGGGCCCATATAGACCATGGTCTCACTTCCATTACTGGACTCCGGCTAATATGCCTTCCTCTGGCCGCTGTAATGCCTCAAAAAGGAGGCCACGAAAATGCAGCAGCGTGAATGGGCCACATGTAAAAGCTAATCCTGATGAGGGCTTTGAAAATGTTCACATGGATTCCTCTTAATGGCCTGATGCAGCAGAGAGAAATCGTGGTGTCCGTGCTGCACATGGCCTTATTCCTGCATCACCTGCTCCCAGGGCCCCACAACACGATCTTGTGATCCATCCAAGTTTCAGAGTTAGGAGGCAGGAGCATGAGCACAATCTCACAAACGCGATTCAGCTCCCCTCCAGCTGCTGAACAGTTTCAGCAACCACCCCCTCTGAGCAAAATAAATCTTTTGCAGGCTAAAATCAGAAATTATCCAATGTGATCACCACTTGGGATGTCAAGGGAATGCCCTAGCTTGCCCTATTCAACAAAAGCCACACTCCTGACTCAAAACACACCCTTCTGCAAGGGCTTCGTCTTTGCTCCTAGGGAAGAAAAGCAGCCAAGGAAGAGAAGTCCCCTCAGAGAAAAGCTTTTATCTAACCTCAAAGGCAAGATCGCCAGAGAGCAAAGGATTAATGAGCTCATTAGCAAACAACTTGCATGCTGCTACAGACAATAGCAATATCTGATTTCAGGCACTGAAACCTTTTGATTCCTCTCTTATTTGTAGGCCAGATCCCTCGAGCTATCTACTTCCAGGACCAAGCCTTAATTGTACGGCTGAAATGTAGGCCTAGTGCATGCAGATGAACTGTAGTTTCAAGAAAGCTGGGCCAGGGAAGATGCAAATGTCTCAGTGCTGGAAAGCCAGATGAGATGCTGTGACCAAAGTACAAGCTTTTCTAAAACCAGGGCCAGCAAAGGGTCCTGAATTAATTTCAGCTTGCATTGCAGCAGACTAGTTGGAAAACCAGCCCTCTCCCTTTTACAGTTTCTATGGGGGTGGAACCACCACAACATTGCAAAGAGGACCCAAAACCTAAATATTCTCCCTATTAAGACTACAGTGCCATATTTCTGGTTGAGTTTATCACACCTCAACATCTGGCCGTTAAATCTGTCTATACCATTCTCTGCCAGAATAATGACTCTTAACATCCTATTTCTGTGCCCTTGCAAGTATTCTTAGACTGTCATCAAGCACATCCAAACCCCTCTTTTTTGCTAAGCTGCAAAATTTGAGCTCCTGTAGTCCTTTACTAAAAGGCATTTTCTGATCTGTTAATCATTCCTAGCTCTGCTCTGACAGCCTCTAATCCACCAGCATCCTCCTGCATCAGGAGCCAGCTGAGCACTCCAGGATTTGCACTGATGTCAAAGACAGACGTGGCAACTTCTTTGCAGCTGGATGCAGGCCCATTTTCATGTCCTCCTTTAGCCCTTGTGGCCCCCATGTCATACAGGGAGCTCGCAATTTGCTGAGTGTCTGCCATGACCCCATCCTTCTGCAAACTGCTGGGATGAGTTCCCTTTTTCTGCAAACCTACTCTATGCTTTGCAGTCTTCAATGGATGATTTGCCATTTAGCTGTATTTAAATGTACTCTGTTTGCTTACCCCACACAGTAAGCCTGTCTAGGTTCCACATGCTTATATCTTTATTTTGCACTCCTTTGCATTCGGGGGTATTTTTTACCATCTGTGCTGCTAACAGGCAGTGTGATAGAATATAAAAAGAGTCTTAGTTATTCAGTCCAGGAGCTGCAGGGAGGGTGACTACCCTTCAACTCCTTCCTTCCCTTTTTTTTCTCTCTCTTGAAGCTGCTGCTGTTTTGGCCAAGCATAAGGACTGTTATGAAGGAGGACAGTGCATAGTAACGCAGATGGAGAAGGGGATGCTATGGTTTACAGTGAATGTGGACACAAGCATACAGGATCTGCTCCAAAGCCTCTCCTTAGCACTTGCCCCCAAGCAGTCCACAGAAGGCAGTGCATGGACACAGGGGTGGCCACCTTACACAGCTGAAACATTTGAGCTTCCTTTACAGCTGCTTGGGAGCACATTTTAACCCAGGTGACTCGTTAGCCAGAGCAGCTAACCATGTGGGCTCACCACTGTTGTGCTTGCCCAGGCTTTAGTAAGCCCTAATAGGTTGCCATGACTGCCGTGCTAACAACATCCAAGCCTGTCTCTGCAACTGGCTTAGCCTCAGTTGTGTGTTATATACTCAGAGGCCATTCTGCATTCAGAAATCCTTTATTTTTAAGGTACTAAACACCTTGCAGACTTGGAGTCTGTAAAATATACCACAATGTCTTTTCTCATTTGCCATTTGACTACCAAAGGAATTAATTAACATCAGCATGAGTGTAAGAACTGTGGAAAGCAGAATGAGCTACATGAACTTTCGCAAGTCTGTTCAGCTCCCAGAGAGGACTCATCAGAATTCATCCAAAATGTCATCCTTGGTTTGCTTCTTTCAGAAGCCTATTATTCCTGTGTGTTTAAAATGATCCCGTGGATGTGCTCTTCATCTGAGCTAATTAAAGCCTGTAGATTAACATGCACATTTTGCTCCTTTTTCTATCAACAAATGCTGGAGAGGTTATGTGTGCAAAAATGTGTGGTAGATCTTGGGGTTGTACTGTGACAACTTTATTTGTAATAAAATAGATAGATCTAAGCTGGTACTGTTTATTGCAAAACTGATTTTAAGTATTGTTTTTTATTTTGATCTTTCAGTAATAACCTAATCATTTTAATTCCAGGAAGGAGTAAGGACAAATAGATTACATCCTCATCTTTTAAAATAGTTTCAGCCTTATACAGCAGTTAATATTGCATAAGTTAATGTTATCGTTTGGTTTATTATCTCTCTCAAATATTTTTTAGCCAGCTCTTGATATAGTGCTTTTTATTAAAATCTCTGGGGTGTTGTGGTTTAACTCCAGCCAGCAACTAAGCACTAGGCTTGCTGGCCAGGCTTTTATTATATCTCTGCCTTTTAAATCTCCAGTGACTGCCTAACTAAATCTATGGCTTTGAAAACCCACTTTTTATTCTGTGTAATGGGTTATTAAACAAATGAAACAATGAAGAAATCTAGTCTGGAAGGTGTCACCATATGCCCTATTCTCCCTTTTTATTGTTGTCACTACCTTCATAACATATTAAAGACTGCAATAGTTTTAATGGAAATACATGCAAGGCTATTTTAACAGCCAAACCTGGATTATTGCACAACCACATTTCTGTTGAGATTTAGGAAGACTGTTTAATTTTTCTTGTGTTTAGATATTGGTTCATCTGTGATCGTCTATTGTTATCTACAATTTGCCCTGCTGGCTGCAAGTCGTTTTGAAAACACAAGTGTTGCTCTCTACTTGGAGCATGGATCAGCAAAGGTTTTTCCCACAGTATATATTAAGACCATATTGGAATGAAATGTCTGCGTAACAAATTAGATTTATAGACAGATGGATAAGACAGGCAAATAGACGAATTGGGTAGAGATCCAGTCCCAGCTGACATATGTTGAATCAATATTAAAATAGCTGTGTTAAACCACAAGGCTTTTACACTGTGTATGTTGACAGGAGTTAATGGGTGGAGAACGAAAGCAAGATTTTTCCAAAGCAAGGTAATGTCACAATTTTTTCAATTACAATCTGAGTACCCCAAAATGGACAGCATTTGTTATTTAAGAACATACAGTACTGGTGCAGGTTTGCCAGGTTATCCTGTAAATCCAGAGCAAACAGCTTATAAGCACTGGACAAAGGGAGACTAATGTAAAGAAAACCCCGTTGCTCCTAAAACTGAGAGCAGCTGCTGTAATAGGTGCAGGCCTTCTCCTTCCCCTGGGTGGGTGGCACGGGAGAGGGGGTGTTGAAAGAGGTATTCCGAGACAGGTTGGGCTGCTTGGCACCTGCTGTCAGAGGGAGACGCATTGCCATGAAATGACTGGCACCACTACAAGCTCTTACCTGTTTTGGGATGTGTCTCATTTAATCAGAAACTTGTGCTGCTGTAACTTTATTCGTGGCAGTAGGGCCCAGAGCATCTGCTAGGCTGTGGTCCTTTTGCAGTAGGCATCACACAAAGTTATAGCAAATTATAGTTCTTGGGACCGATGGCCCATTCTTAATGCACTCAAGGGGAACTTTATCCCTGGTGCCAGTAGGAACTGTAGCATACCTTCCCGTATCAGCCCATGCATGTCCTTTGTAGTACAGCTCCCAGGTAGCGATGTATTGCCCGAGACTTAGTCTCAGTAAAGTGGGCAAAACCCGTGATGAGAAATAATGGGATCAGTAGCCGTGCTAAGGCAAAAAAAACAGCTAAGGGGCAGCAAAAGAAGCAGTAGGTATCCGAAGATGAGTTTAAACCATTACCAGTACTTTTGCATTAACTTAATAAGCCTGTGAGGGATTTCCATCAGAAAAGACTTGGACCCTAATTATCACATCTTTCTAGGGTAAAAACAAACAAACAAACAAAAACCACAAACAAACAAACAAACCCCAATCAACCTAAGAAGCTATAGGTCTTAAAGAGCAGTTTTCTGGATTTGGGGGTGCACAAATAAAATTCATTATCCATCATCTTAACCACACAAATTCAACACTGGTCAAATTATTCCTCTCTTTCCTCTTCCTCATGAATGTAAACCAGTTTGAAAAGCAGATGCACATTGCTATTTGAGTACTTTGCAAACATCTGGTGGTGATCAGGGGCCCCTGTGTCAGTTAATCCAGCTCACAGCTGGATTAATTCTAAGAAAAATAAATATCTTCCATGCCTACTGGACTGTTGAACCCCTGAGGAGCTGGGTAGGGGTGAGGAAGGTTCTTATTAAATTGCCTCCTGTGTTATCAGCTGGCTGTGCCTTACAAAAAGGACAGGAGCCCTCAGTCCTAAATCCTGCCTGAGTGAGATGTCTGAAAATGCCTTAGTCTGGGCTTAAGCTGTCAGCAGGTGTCACATCAGAGGGCACTTGGTGGTCTGGAAATCACTCCTTCTGTCCACTGTAGCATCATGTCCATCCTTGTACAGAGCCAGGAAATAAGTTTGGATCTTTAAAAGCAAAAGGGAGATCAGCCCACCTTATGAAGCACAATCATCTCCCACAGGAGAAGTGGATTTCTGAGGCTAGACAGAGAGAAGCACTATCTGTTTTGAAGAACCAAGCCTGGGGTGGACAAGTGCGAAAAGCAAGCTATGAGAGCTAACTACCCTACCTACAGCTGCCAGGTTTGAGCCTCTTCTGTGGATTATACATCTTGGAGCAGAAAGGCTGGTTGGGTTGGAGGAGGGTGAGATCTCCACAGTTAGCAGTTATCAATATTAACTACTATTTCAATGGTGCCTTAATACTGTTACAACAGTGGCTCATCACCAGGTTCTCATTCTATGTGAAGTGCTGGGATCCTAGAGGATTGCTCAGATCTGTTTTTATTCTGCCAGGGTAGAATTGGTATAGGGACGGTCTTGAAAGACCTCTCTTAGTTTATGATGTCAGCCTTAGCCCTTGTACCACCTCCAAGGAAGAAGCTCAGAGCTGCTGCAGGTGATGTAAAACCTGCACCTGACAGTAGATGAAATAAAAAAGCAGCTGACTATTTTGATTTGGGGGGAAGAAATGTGGAACTGCTGTTGAATTTGCCCAAGTGGCTTATTTGGGTCTTCGTCCAGTCAAGAAGCAATGCCAAGAGGAAATTCCAGCAGAAAAATCATGAACTCCCTTTTTCAAGGCATCTTGAGTATATGACAATACTCTCATGCTATTTTTTGGGCTATTTCATACTGGGAAAACTCTTGAGATATAGTACTGTCAAGTGAAGTACAGCATACAGAGGTGGTGAAAAATGCAAGCATAACAGATTAGCACACAGCCCAGCGTAGGTGACATTGTACACAGGTATATGTATGTCTTCTTATTGTAGCAATTTTCAAACAGTGGGGTCATGGAGCAGCTGGTTAGCTCAAGAAGTGATATTCTTTAAATGCTGAGGTAGATAGAAAAGATTGACATATAGCCATGTTGATTGGGAAGGGTCTTTGTGCCTTGTAAAATCTAAAATCTCATGTTTCTCACCATCTCCTCTAATTTAGCTTTCTATGGAGGGTTTTAACAACTTGAGAAGTAATTAGAAGTAAATATGGAGGTTTTCTCCATCTGCTCATATTTTAAATCCACAGTTGGTCAAGCCCAGCACACTGAATTTGCAATAGGTTTTACTCTTTACCACCTGCAGCACAACTCATGTAAAGCCTCATCTAGGGAGAAGGTTTGCAGGAGGAGGCAGCAAAATTGCCATAGCACTGATCCCCAGACCCCACCGTGCCCTTCAGGGTGATGAACAGCAGGACGGAGCATTTTCTGGCAATGAAGGCAGAGCATCTCTGCTGCAGGAGGGCCTGGGGAGCTCTTGGCTGGGGATGGAGGAATGCACTGGGAGAGGGAGAGGGCTGCTGTGAGGCACTGTGGCCACAGCCAGACAGGGCAGGACAGGACACCACTGGGAGATCTGACACCCCATCCTCCTTTGCTGCTGAGGGACCCACTAACTCTACAGTTCATCTGCAGTAGTGTCCAGAGCAATCCTGACATAGGTAAAAAAAAAAAGAGTTTTCCTCTTCTCAGTTCAGTGTCCCACCAGGTTAACTAGACTGGAAAGACAGGCTTGTCCTAATGAGTACTGGCCTGTATTTCTGTCAGAGAAATGGTAAGGGCTTATAATGCAAAGGCATATACTTAAGATCACCTTATGAAACACTTTGATTGCCTTTGCAATTAGTGTTAACTTTCCAAAATTTCAAAAACTGCTGATGTTTGAGAAGTTTGATGTTCTTGCCTGCGGCAGGGACACAGCTGAGTGGTTTTGTTTAGGAGAAAGCAAAGGGTGTTTTTGTCAGAAAATGCTGAGTGTTTATACAAGAATCAGCCCTGCTTAGATAGCACATCTGCTTTTTCAGAGACTGGCAGAAATGCAATCATAGCACCAATATTTTGTCCCCAGAACCACTTGAAAAAGGAAAAAAAAAAAAAAAAACCAAGCCATGAAGCTCTCCACCTGGAGGGAAACGGCTACCTGACATAACCACTTGTCCCATAGGACAAGCCCCACTCCTGTCCGCAGAACAGGGCAGCCTGCTGGGAACAGGAGAGCCTCCAGAACCCCTCTGTGGAGATTTCCCCAGCAGCATGAAGAAGAGACTGAGTAGACAACAGGGAATTCAAAATATTTGCCAGGAGCCCTTGGAAAGCTGGGCACTACTGGCTTCAGGTGTGGTGGCAGTCATTCTTTTTTCCTGACCGAGTAACATGAGCCTAAGAGAAGCATTACTGCCATTTAAATAACAAGCATAACTACAAATTGCTCTGAAATGTCTCTGGTTTCCGAAGGACTGCAGTAGGACTATAGTTTCTGTATTCCTCAAGAAGTTGTCTTTCCACTTGATAAATTCTTCCTCTATTTTTTTCCTTAACAGTTTCTTTATTCCACTTTTTCCTCTCTTTTCTAGTCTGAGGCTGAGGCACCTCTAAATCACATGAGTGGTCTGTATCATTTCCCACCAGAGCAGTTACACCCAAGTGAGTTTAAGCCCAGGGTCCTGCAAGCATATGTCAAGAGTGTGACCTGCTTCCTGATGCTGTGGACCAAAAGTCCCCACAAAAAGCATCACTAGGACCATGGACCAGTGTTAAATGCTTATTTGTCATCAGGCCACATTTCTCAGTCTGCGTGGAAAAGGGTGACTGGGGTCCTGTTTGATCTTCCAGCAGAGGTTTGATCCAGGGAGGATGGAGATCCCTGCTCAGTCTGTCAAAACAGCAGTTGCTGAAGAGAGTCAAGGGAATTGAAACATGCCTAAAGTCCCAACCTGACAACCCACAAAGTGATCATCCTTAAAGTCACAGTGCTACCCAAGCCTCTCTGATACCACAGGGCCATCCAGATCGTGGAGAAGAGCCCTGCAGTGAACAGTGCACATTCTGGGCACAGACCAGCAAAGTTCAGCAGGCAGCTGGGTCAGTGCTTGGGTGAACTGGGCTCTTCTGGAAACAGCTCAGAAAAAAAGATTAATTTTTAATCTGATTTTCAGTCAGTAAGACATGCTCTCCCTAAAGAGAAAATGTGACATGTTATAATAGCACGCTCTGTGCACTCTCGGAAGCCCTGGGGACCTCACCTGGGGAAGGCAGCTCTGCAATGGAGCACAAAAGTTGTCTTTGGTGGTTTTTTTTTTTTAACCCCTGTGCTATCTAGGAGGTGATGTCTCTTTTCTTGAAGTGAACATTACCAGAAGCAGGAAGGCAAACTGGGAAGCCAATGGAGCAGCACGGAGGCTGCTGCTTGTATCTCCCACAAGGGAGCAAAACTGTGCAAAACCAGTGAATTTTAGCTGCCAATTTGTGAGAACTTGTCATGCTGGTTTGGAAATGCTGTGAGGCAGGGAGTGATGTCCACATGTCTGGAAGAACAGCCGTGGAAACAGGTGGATCAGTCTCACAGAGGTGCTCCAGTGTGCAGTGGCCGAGTGGCCTGGATCTGCAGCAGGAGGGACTCCAGTATCTCACAGCCTGGGATGCAGCTGTGTGCACAGCTCCAGCCTATAATTAAGCAGTGAGCCTTGGTTGTCCTCTCTCTGACAGTCACTTGACTATACCTCAGCTCCTCACTGTGTGTGGTGTGTGTCTTGCAGCTCTCTGCCACACTGGGAGGTTGATGTGGGTTTTCCAGGGCTGTCAATATTGGCTGTGTGTGCCACCATGGGTGTCATTTAGATGTCTCCACTGTCAATGGGGGATGAAAATTAGAACAGAGATGAGATGAAGCCGAGATAACATTGAGAAGCAACAGCATCTAAAAACCCCCATTAGGAAGGATCTTAGCTGTGTGGTCAGCACCAGCCCAAATGCTTAGCAAGCTGGACATAGACACACTGGCCCAAAAATTTCACCATGTGCAAATCCCACTGTTGTCATGAAGCCAGAATGTAAACCTGCATGATCATACCCATGTTCAGCATTTCAGTGGGAGGAAAGCCCAGGTTCATCTTGGTCTTTTTGATTTCCAGGGAGTAATGTGTTGACCATTGTGTCAAAGGATGTCCAAGGTTGCCTGCTGGTCTGGCTGCTTAGCTTTTGGGTGAGATCCACACTTTGAAATGGTTCTGCAGTGGGTTCATTCTCACCTGCCAGAGCCGCTCCAGCAAAAGGAGAAGCTCAGTGTTTAGTAAGCAGCAGAGCATGGCTGCCTGAGGAGCTCTGTGCTGTCTTTTGGCCACATACAGACTTCCTCAGGCACTGCTGCCCCCCAGGCAGTGCCTCCACCTATCCTCCCTCCAGACTGGGAGCTGCTAGAGTTTCAAACTATTTCAGCTGGACTGCATCTGTGCAAGGTAGTAATATATCAATAACAATGACCCCATCACTTGTCATCTCTTGCAAATGAAATAGGACAGTATTTGGATGAGAGCCCTCCAAGGACGACTTGTGTGCCACAAGTTGTAGTGGCATTGGCTGACTCAGTAAAGTTGGCTTTGAAAGACCGTGATGGGAGTGGGATGCAAGTGATGCTGGCTTTGACATGAGGCATGAAAGAGAAGTCCTCCCTGCTTATTGCTGTTCCTGTTTCAGGAGTGCCTTTCTCTCTGCAGGAGTGTCTAGTAAAGCTTTTGCATCAGGATTTTAGCTTAGATTTACTGGCTGGATTCCAATTCGGGCAGTTACCATCTACCTCTGCAAACTTTCCATGCTGTTTCAGTTGGCTACAGAATGATTTTTCATTTCATGTTCAAATCTGATTTAAATAGTTACTTTAGACACTTGAATAATTCCTTTATTTCACACCCAGTGGTGGGTGAAAGGATGTTATGTAGCATATACTTGGATCCACTTCGGTGGAAGCTATTACCATCACTACTGGAGCTGCAACACTGAACAAATCCATGCTGAGGGAGCAAGCCAGCAAAACCGGAAAATACTTCATTGTAAAACATAGCGTAGGGCTTATACTGTCCTACTCAATGTATCAGCAGCTCATGACAGAAATCTACAGTAACTCCAACACATTATTAATAGTAAATGTTTAGTTCTTGAAAAGGTTACTCATGCTTATGCTAACCATAAGAAATGAGATCTCTCTCCACTGAAAACAAGGCAGTTAAACACACAGCTGAGTTTCTGCAAGCAGCCAAACCCCATTCTAGATGCCTGCAATTTTCTGACACTCCAAGAGGACAGACTCCTCCTCAGCTACTCGAGTTCCCTCATTTCACCAAGTAAACTTTTTTCTTCTTTTATATTCCAGTTGTTGAAATTCATTTGCCACCCTCTGCTCAGAACTCTATTTATCCTTTTCCTCCCACTTTTCAGAACTGTCATGGTTATCAGCTCAGCAATGTGCAATGTAGATTCTTGAGATCTGATGTCATCTTGCTTGGCATATGTTACACCCTCAAATAAGCTGTTGTGCTGAATAATGTACCATATGTATATCTCCCAGGTCCTCCCAGCATTGTGAAGGATTATCAGGGCTCTGATTGTGTGCCACTTAAACCATGTTTTTTGTCCTTGTTGTGTAGAGCTTTCAAGTCTGGTGTTACCAACAGAAATAAAATCCTCAGCTCACCCTCTCTTCTGTGAAGCATACTGCTCTGCCTATCAAACCCTGAAAAGGTTCTGGGAAAAGCCTACTCTGATGATCTTTTAAAGAAAGAAATTGCTCTTGATGATGTACGCCCACTTGTCCTTTAACACTTGAGGTGCTGCTCTGGGTGGGTTTTTTCTTGCATGTGTTTTGTGTGCGTGTAGGTTGGGAAGTGGAGTGAAAAGAAAACGCAGCAGTGAATTTCAGCCTTCCACATGAAACTCCAGAGAAAGAGATTAACACCCAAAATGGTCTTCCTACGGGGGTTCAAATGACACACTAGGAGGGAGCAGTGCGGATCTAGTTCAACTCACCAGAGACAGTGTGGAGCCACTTCCTTGGAGGTTTTTTGGGACTTGGATGGACACAGCCCAGTCCAACTTAACAACAGTCTTGCTCTGAGTGGGGAGGGACAAGAAACCTCCAGCAGTCCCTCCCAGCTAAGACTGCAGTGGTTCTGTGTACCAGAGTCTGACCACCCTGATCTAGGAGGTTGCAGATCGTGATGTCAAGCCTGGGGGAAGGAGAGGAGAGTGACCCAGGAGGGTCACAGAAAGTAGGGTGGTACCACAGTGCTCCTGCTCCAGCTGTAGGCCATACCTGGGTTCCCTTGAAATGACCCTGCAGGAAATGGTCCCGACCTGGAGACAACAGAGCAGACAGCCACTCCTGCCAATGACCCCTTCCTCCCTTTCCCCAGAGGCTTGGGCATCCTGTCACAGACGTCTCCCTGCAACCAGCCCTGAGCGGGACTGCCTTGCCCCTTGCACAGCACTCTCCCCACCAGCTGTGGGCACATCTGGGCTCCTCATGCTGAGCCAGGCACATGCCAAGCACGCAACACCTTTTCTGCCTTCTGAAAGAGCTGTGCAACGAGCTGACCCAGGGTGCCTCTATGGTGCAAGGGGCTGCAAGCAGTGCCACAGCACACCGAGTGCCTGCTCAGACAAAGCCTTTCATTTTAAATGATGAGGTCTCTAAAACACTCTATTTTCAGAGAAAATCCTGCAATGTCTTTTCTTGGAGGAACACAATAATAAGTAGTGCTCTCTAAATGTTACTCGTGGACTGAAGCATCAGCTCTAATGACCCACCTTCAATTTTTTACTTTAATGCTTTTCACATACATATCACTGGCATCATGTGTATAAATTTAAAGATTTTGAAGCCATTAAAGGAAACTGGAACCTGATCACCATTGTGGTATCTATCTTTACAGTTAGCAAAACATTCTGTTTTTCCTGGATCCCATTTGCACCCTGGGAAACACTAGGAACAGATGGTTTACTATCCAAGTTTTACAAGTGGTTCAAACAGGAGTAGGCACCTTGCATGCTGCAAATGTTTATAGAGGTTAAGCATAATCAGCTCCTGCTAGTCCCTGCCAACTGTATTAATCAAGTTAGCGGTGAGTATCAGGAAAAAGCCTAAGGAAATACAGTTTCATTAAGATATTACTTGAGCCTACACAGTATTTAAGATCACAGCTAAAGAGCTGACATAGATGAAAGAGTCCCATGTCTAGAGCAGAGATTTTAATTTTCATGTTAGGTTATTTACCAATGCCAGTGACTGGCAAAATAAATCTTTAGTTTCATTTCACCCTGCAGATGGGAAAGGCTTTTACAACAGTTGCTGGTGAAAGATACTCTATCTGCAGTGCTTTTTCGTTAACACTGATCTACTAGCACAGAGGGAGAAGTAATGGGAAGGTTTTATTTGCATAGTGGTTCTCTGGGGCAACTGAAAAGGTATCTGTCTTCGGTGTTCTTTGTTTTGGTCAATAATAGTTAAACTTCATACATCTTCTCATTCTTTCTTTGAGAAAGACAGTGTGAGAGAGATGCAGTTCAAGATTTACAAAGCTCAAATTAATAAGGAAACCTAGGACCCCATCTTCTTTAACTACATCTGAAGTGCAAGCCAACAAGAAGGTCTGTCTTTGTTCTATGTTTTCTATGTGTATTTGATTTCTACGTGCATTTGTCAAGTTCAGCAAGAGCTGTACATCAGTAGAGACCAACAGTCAGTAGAATGTGTAGTTTAATAGTTTTCTTTGTTTGTCATCCAAAGTGAAAGATCTAATGAGTAGCACACTCTCCCTTGCAGGTGAAATATTTTCATAGCTTCCTCTCAATACCTGAAAATGTGGAAGAGCTTTGTTATGCTCTTACAGTCAGCATAACAGCTCATTTAAAAGCCCAAACAGATCTGCTCAGAAATCACTAGAACTCATGAAGTCTAGGGTATAGGTTCTATTTCATTAGTCTGTAGGAATATTGACCTGGATGAAAAGATTTCACATTAAATAAATGCCACGAGCAAAGAGCATCCATGCTACAAATGGAGTTTTAAATTTGGAATTTGGAGAGAAGGGGTGTAGTGGGCTGTAGGTTGCAAACAAGTTTTGTTACACAGCCTTTATACTGCCTTTTAAAAATTAAACCACAGGTGTTAATAGCTATAAAATGTCCTATGGATGGTATATTAGTTGTTTATAGGGTTAGTGGTTCAGGAGAAAAAAAGCCACTTTTTTCTGCATCAGTACTGAAATAATATGACACCTTGGTTTCCTTTTAGGACACAAAACCTAGGGCCTGATCAGCTGGCCTCATTTACATACAATGCATCTTTGTTTAATAAGTATTGAATTTTAATATGACTGAGAACTTGACTTCTGGAATCTGAACAGAATCGAAGTGCATTTACTGTTCGTATTGTGACAGCCAGCATTTTATTTCCTGGGAAAATCTGCAGTCGCTCTGCTCAAGGCTTGCCGAGAACTGAGACTAGTTGTTGTGACAAGGCATCATCAGGTTTGGCACTTCCACAGCAACTGAAGTTCTGCTCTTCTTTCCAAAGCCTTAAATACTTTAAAATACCTCTAGAAAAAAACACAGCTCTGCCTCATATGCTTAACTCATCAGGAAGACATTCGCAACTATATTCAGTTTTTGATGAAGGAAGAGGTTTGGAAAGGAAGGAAAATAAAATTCACTCATGCTCTAACACAACTAATGCTACTCGAAGAAATTCAAAGGGTGAGTAATAAATCATTATGAAGTAACAAGAGAAATGGTTCTGTCAAGAAGTAATCCTTTTGTTTCTCTGTCTGAATCATTTTGTCAGAATCCACAGGTAATTCTTACCATTAAATGTTCTGGGGTAAAAAAAATTACTGTTAGTTCAACAAAACAGAGAACACATGGTTTAGAATATATACCTGATTGCTCTTTTGAGGAATCAGCCAAAATTTCAGCTCTCTGGTACTCTGAGTACCTTTGTCTTGTGCCAAAGTATTTGGAAAAGAATACACTTTTAGCATGAAGCGTTATAGCACACCTTGGAAAAGTCAGGGGTGGGATTACAGACTGCTCTAAGTGATGAACGTGCTATCAGGTCCTTATGCAGGATCCTTTCTTTGTATTTGTGGACATGCTGCTTGCTGCTCCAAGTCTTTCTTTGACTCCAGGCTCCCAGTACGGTAGCCTTCTTCAGCTCTTGTTTTGTAACTTCTGTGGAGTAATACTGTAAGCTGCAAAACATCTTTGCTTTCACCGTTGATGGATGGATAAAGTGATTTCATCAGCAGCTGGGCCCTCTAAGGGTAGCTTGGGGGTCAGTCTCCAGAAGTGATGCAGCTGCACATCAGGCAGGGAGATACAGAGGTCAACCTTTGGAAAACCTTGTCACATGGCCCAGCCTGTGGCTCAAATAGACATAACTAGGCCCTAGAGACTCCTCTCTGTCTTGCTTCAGTGTACAAATGCATCAGTGAGGAGATACTAAAACACAAGTAGAAACAGTGTAGATAAGTTCTAAGTGCATGTGGTTTTGTAAGGATAGTATCATGTGCTGCAGGTCCAAGAAATAATATTGTCCCTTTCAAAAATCTTTCCTCAAGGTTTGTTCCTGACCAATGATGTCAGAACCCATGTCACTTTGTTCTGAGGGTTAAACAAGAGAAGCACATCCATTTCTTTGCTCAATTGCTTAGTTCATTATATTCTCATCCATATAGTAAAGGAGAGCCTAGGAGAATATCCTTCCAAAAGTCAACACCCCACCAGGCACTGTGGGATACCTTCCTGTTATACACATACCTGAAGTTACCAGTAACTTCTTGCAGAGTTCAGCTACTGGGTAATTGGGAAGGTCCTGAAAAATGGTGAAGAGCAGAGGAGCACAAGCAGTTGCACTGCTTGGTCAAGCTATCCTGTCTATTCAGTGTTGATGTTTGACCTGTGACAGCACCACAGGCTTCTGCAAGAGTACACCAGGAAAAAACTGATTTTGTGGAAACATGGGAAGGGAGAAGGTGGGGGCAAGTTAATATATCTGTCATCAGATGTAGTCAGCGGAAACAAGTAGGCAAATTAAATACCTCTATATCAATTTCAAATTACTCTATATCAATTCTTTCCAGGGTGTGTCACCTTCATAGGCTAAATTACCTAAATTTTTGTAGGAATTATCTCAAACCAAGCCCCAGGGAGACATCTGGTAAATGTACACCTGAAGGAAGTATTACTAATGCTGAAAACACACAAGAAAGTAATTAAAGCCTCAAACCACACTGAACTTACTGAAAGAGAATGCAAAGGATATCATTATTTTTAAGAACTAGCAGCTAATAGCTGAATAAAAATCATATGGTTTGCATCCTGTGGGTAACTTCCAGGAGCATAGCCTATTTCATGTCATTCAAACGGTCTTTGGGAGAAACGTGGTCTGGTTTTGTTCTGTACCATCCCCTTGTGGCAACACACAATTTCAATAATGCTTAAACAGAGCGGCAGACGCAGTGAAACAATGCAGGCTCTAAGGTTGTTTAAAACTCTTCATGTAGCCTGACAATTCAGAGAGCAGATGTCATTCTGGCACTTACTGTTTCTTTCTCCAGGTGTACAACTTGTGACACAGGATATAAGACACTTCCCTCTATGCCAGTGGACAATATTTTTACTCAAATGGTGAACAAAGCACCTCTCAAAACTGATTTTTCTTTTATGTCAGACTTTGCCAGGCACAAGAAACCAAAAGGCATGCAAGAATTTTGGGTGCCAGAACTGTGAGTTAGAAACTTGAGAGTGGAAAACGCAGTCTTACGCAGATGCGGGCAGGAATTTTCTACGAACGCGTGCCCTTACTGTGAAGGAGGTAAGGAAATCTTCCTTTATTCTGCCAGATAAAACAGCAAATTCATACTCTGCAAAGGTTTTCCAGGCTACAAATCACTTTAGAAACTTGGCGTGTGCTTAAACCCAGCTCTGGAAACCAGTCCCTTGTATTTCTCAGGAACACCCACCTCTCCTTCAACCAGATGAGTCAACAAGCATCCAGGAGCCTCCTTTCAGGAATCTGGCCCACTCAGAAACCCAGCAAAGAAGCACTGGTAGTAGCCAGTGCAGAGGACTGACATCATCTTGATAAAAGGGAAAATACAGTTGACAGATCCTCTTAACAAAGTCTACGCTGACCATTGAACAAAAGGCCCTGAAATTGCCATGAACTCCAACTGTCTTCCATTCCAAATGTCTTCTTTTCTGTTAGGAAAAGAGACTTCTGCCCCCACTTTGCTGTCACTGATACCCCAGCTTCTCTCATTTAAGCTGTGTGTCATGCTTGGTTCAGAGTCAGCGCTTGTCACAGCTATGGGTGAACTTCTGATGCCCAAAGACAAAGACAGGGCATCAACCTTTGTCTCCTGTCCTACTGCCAACCGGTCATTAAATCCCAGGGCAAAAGCTGTAAAAGCAGTGATGGGAGCATCCTGACATGTGTTGGAACTTCCCAAACCAAAGCTGGTAAGCAATTACCTGGGGAGTTGGGCAGCTTTAGGATCAGTCTTCCTCAGGCTGATGAGACAGCAGGAGAGCAAACTGGCACAATGCCAGTGTCAAGACATGCCAACATAAGTCAGGGGCCTTCTACATCAAATTGACTTAAGTGTACCTAAGTGTGACCTATAGCTGACCTGAAAGAAAACTGAGCTGGTAGTATTAGGAGAAATGTGGGTAATGCCCTACTCTTCCTGCTGTCTTTCACTGGGGGACTGTAATCCCAGCTGGCCTTGTCCTCCCTGCACTGTTTGGTGGCATTTGATGTCTGTAGGACAGGGCTGAAAACAGCACAGAGCCCTGAGAGGTTGCTCTCAAGACCTGCCAATTGCTGGAGGTGATATCTAGCAGGTACTGTGCCTCCCACAAAATGTCCTTCAGGAAAAAAAAGTAAGCCTCCTGCCTGCTTCAATTCTTCTGAGCACGTCACTTCGTTGCTATGTTCTCCACAGTGGGTGCTGCCGATTGCCAACACCATTTCAACACTTAGTCTTCCCTCTGTGAAAACAGCTACCTGGCTCAGCTAAAATAAGGAGACCAGATAAACAGAATAATCCTCGTGATCTGCTAAGGAAGCAGATAGAACAGATGGGAAATTGCTCTGTTACTCCATGGACGTCAGGGGGATTTCTGAGTTTTTCATATCCTGCACTGAGGAAACAGGACCTTTCAAGGATTTTTGACAAAAATAAGGTATCTCTGCCCACTGGAGAAAAGCTACTAATCCACTGGTTCGGACACTTGCCTAGAGCTGTGGAGCAGCCAAAATGAGTTCTCATGTTCCTTAATTCAGAGCAGAGAGCTGAAATCCCTCTCCCACGTAATCAAAGAGTGTCAGCTATTCCAGGGAAATTTGTGCCTGTTCTCTATCCATCAGTCCCCTTCCCCCCTCTCCAAATTCCTATCTGGCTGTGAGCAATCTTTCCTATCCAAAACAGTACCTTTTTTGGAGAATCTATAGGTTTCAAAAATTTGCTTTTTCCAACAGCAACAGTTTCAGCAGAGCATGTGTCGCTGGCCGTGGAGCTGCTCCAGCCCTTCCGCTTCCCCAGGGCTGCTGCTGAACAGTGGAACCTGCTACTGGAGGACTTTCCAGAGATGTCTCTCACTGTGGTCAAAACTAAGAGCAAAACTTGCTGGGAATTCCTGACCTCAACATATGCAGCCCATTTTAACCAAATACTGGTCTTGTCTTTTAACAATAAGAAGAAAAGCTTCCTCCTTTTTCTTTTTTTTTTTTTCTGTGGGCTTGTAATATTTCTCAGAACACAAAGACACCCCATAGCTGGACCCCACATGAAAACTCAGAGACTTTCCCTTGAACATCTGACTCTTTAATCTATGGCATTCAAGTGTAAGTTAAATATAAGTTGGAATAATTGATTGCAGGAATGGAAAAAACACTGAAGAAGGAGACTTAAGATTTAAAATAAAAACAATTAAAATGCATAAGGTAAAGAAAATCAGCCGTATTTGTTTGAAACAATTAACTAAATAAGCAATAATTCTGAGTGCCAAAACCCTGTAAGAACATGGGTAGCCCATAACAGCTGTGTGGAAGTCAGCAGAGAGTGATGCCTCAAAGGTAATAGGGCAGACTCGGGGACGCTGTTTGCAGCACAGTAAGGACAACAGCCTGTTTCTCAGATAGCGAAGGTCAGCTCCCGACACGGCCACTGTTACCGCTTGCACGATTGCTGTTGTGCCAGCAGTAAATCAGCCGGCAGCAACTGATAAGTGATCGTTCACGGCAGCCAGTGACAACACAAGGGAAGCTGGACCCCCGCCCCCACCACTGGAAGGCTGCCTTGGGTGAGCCACAGCTCTGCCCAGACTCACACTGCCTTGTGCGCGCTCTCCCTCCCTCACCTCTGCGCTCTCGGGAACACAAACCGTGAGGCGTTTGTGTGAACTGGCAGGCTGCCTCGCCACCCTTGTCAGAACGGCTCGGCAAATTTGAGCTCAGCACCGTATGCCTACACAGGGACTGCTGCTACCTTAATGAGCCCGCTTGATACCCGAGGCGTGCAACCTTGGTTTAACTGAAGGACTGGGAACATTCTGTATTTTGATAACAGTAAATCACCAACAGACCCCCACATGCAACACTTCAACATCGTAAAAATTTGGAACATTCATGGTGAAAAAAGCCCCATGTGGTTTTAATGAGGGAATGAACAAAAGGGAGCTGAACAGGGCTGAGGAACAGCCTTGCACCGTACTCTGATTTACTGCAAGGTCTTACTTGCTGTGGAACTAAAGCTGTCCCATCATTGATTCCTGGTCTCACCTTAGCTTTTAATTACACCCAGAAAGTCTTGCTCCATTGGTCTTGCACTGAGGCAAACTGGCCAAGCACATTACAAGGAATTTCTTTCTTTATTTTTTAAAACCTACAGCAAGTCATTGCATTTCCTCCACCTTTGGCCCAGAAGAGCAGTATGTTGTGTCTAGTGAAGCAGAGTTCTTCACAGTCCCAAGTACTGTGAAGCACTGATAAACCTCTCAGACAACAGATCAGTGAGGGTGAAAGCAGATGCCCCTGATGCCTTTCCCTTGCTAACCTCTTCTTCCCTTCTCCGTCCCAGTTTCTCATTCCAACCTGATCTGATTTCGCCTGGGACATGGGATCTGTTCCTGGGAACTTTGCTCCAGGTGGAAACAGCAAACCAGTGGGGTACAGGGAATGCTGGACCTCCTTTTTCCTTCCTTTGTTTTAACTCATCCCTGAGGTGGTGCAAAAACTCACCTGCCTTCCTGGGAGCTGCCTCTGATACAGAGCTTTGCTCCAGAACGGGCTGCTCCTGGCCCTCCCTGCTGCTGGGCAGGTCTCTCAGTGCAAGGAGGAGACCAGTACAGCAGAGCTTGGCTTCTGCCCTGCTGCCCAGACCAAGGAGACAAGAAACTACAAGAGCACTAAACTCTATGTCATCATCATTCCTGCATGGCTGTCACATAGGCTAAAACGCCTTGGCCAGCCAGGTGGAAGAGAGTGGCTTTTCCACTGGCAGAGTTTGGGCTGAATGAGATGGTGGCCGGACGCCGAGCGAAAAGCTCTGGCTGTGGGCTTTGGTGTTTGACCAGCTCGACCTTCTGCATGGCTCCTCGATACACCAGCCACGCTGAAGGGCCTGGTGCTGCACCAGTGCTCTGGCGAGGGCACCAAAACCCACCACCTCCCTGGCAGCGGTTAGCACCGAGCGGGAGCGCGGAGCGTTTTGCCGAATCAGGCTAACCATTAACTGCAGACAGAAACGATGTGTGAAACTGGGCATTTCAATTTTTTATGCAGTGTCCTGTCAACACACTCTTTAAGTATGTTAGGGATTGGACAACTTGTTGCCAACAGCACAGAGCAGCCAGATTTGAGCTACAGCGTAGTTTGTCAGGCTAATGTAAAAAGCTGGTCTGCCTTTCTGTATTAAAAAAAAAAAAAAAAAAAAAAAAAAAAAAAGGAAAAAGTACTATGAATGGTTCCTGCTGCAATGCAATGCCAAGAATGATACCAAGCAAGAGAGGAAACATACTCAAGTGGGTCTGGAAAACATCTTAACCAGAAATCAAATACAATCGAGTGTTTTTCCTTAATGGAGTGCTAAGCTACTTTAGCAAAAGTGATGTGACTTTACCAATGTGTAAGTGCATATAAAAGCCTAATGTAACAACATTTTCAGAGAGGGGAAAAAAACATTTTTAAAGGTATCTTGGAAATGTTAAGTAGACCATATTTGTAGCAATACATTCATAACATTTTTCCTCTTATTTCTTCTGGAATATACGCATTCCTACAACCAGCTGAAAGGCACAGAATAGCCCTAAAAGTACCTGCATATATGCTTTCACTGTGAGATTGCCTGGGAGCAGGGGTGCTAAATTTGCAACCTGGTGGAGTGGTTTACCCTGCTTACAATTGGCAGCTTCCTCCCTGAGGGACATGGTGGCAGGCTGGATGAGTTGCTCTGTTCCTGCCCACCACCTTCCGAGGTGAAGGCAGGGAGGAGGAGGAGGCCCACCAGCTGCCCAGGCTTCGAGACTGCAGAGCTGCAGCATGTACAGCACCAGCTGCTCTGCACAGGAACCGGGCCGCACACAACCATCTCATGGCCCCACCACTGCTTCTTGGCCAGAAGGGCTGGCCCCTTGTCTTTGTGGACCACCCGCAACCTCTGGCACTGGAGGAGAAGCCAACCACTGAGGCAGTGCTCACTCTGCAGCAGAGGTAGGGAGCTGAGGAATCCTTCCCATTCAGCAGGCAGGCACGTTTTCAGGACTTGATTCACTTCGCAATTTTAGGTATCTTAGGAGATGAATCGCATCTAGATCCCATCCTCCTCCACTAGCCAGAGAAGGAGCTTTGCTTACCTCAGAGGCAGATAGCTATGGTTACTCAAACCCATCCCACCGTGGACATCGTTAATTGCTCAGCTTCAAAACTCAGGCACACAAAATGTGCGAGTAAACTAACGGGCAAGCCTGAGTTGTCAGGCCAGATGACACTTTCCACTTAAAGGAGTTTGGTTTTGAATTCACCTAGGTAAAAAGCGAAAAAAGGAAGAAGATGCACGACTGTGCAACCTCCCTGGTTGTCTGGGAAGGTGTTTGCCGTGATGTCCAGCCCTGCTGTCCTCTGCCATCTACTGAATGAAGTTAACTTGGGCATTGCCTCGCCAAAGTTTTGCTGTCACACAGCCCAAGGCTCACATTTAGTAAGATTAGAAAAGCTGTGCTTCCCCATTCCCCCCTTCCCAAATGCAGTTTTGTTGAAAGAAAGGATGGGTGCTGAAATGCTGTGATTAAAATTTAAAATCTGACCTCATGGATATGCTAAATTATTCCAATTTCTTGATCTTGCAGTCAGCAGTTTTTAATTTTCTTTTTTTTTTTTTTAATTAACAAGATAAACCTTTTCATAAGGAAAAAGAAAAAAGGTCAAAAAACCTGACATAATTTCCATAAAAAACACTATCAAAACTCCACTAAAAATCCAAAATTTTAATCTTGGAACAATGACCTTTTTACAAAGATATCTTAAAGATCGAGTATACATATTCACAAAAGCAACGAGCTAAGGCATATTCTCCATAGCCATGTTTATAAATTAAAGACTTTAAAAAGCCATGTGACTTGATCTCATTTAAACCTTATCAAGATACAGGAAGTAAAAATTTTAAATGCTAGACTTACTTTTACATGTAGTGGACTGTCGGTTTATACAATTATCATGAGTATGAGCTAGATTAATTTCAAATCACTGAAACAAATACTCTAGTAAGAGCATGAAGCTTAAACACTATTTTAAAGTGCTCATTAGATACCCAACATTTCAATTACAATTAAGAAATGTTAAAGATATTACATTCCTTATGTATCGAGTCTGAAAGTACAGTATGTACACAATCTACAGTCTTGTCTTTATAAATAGGAAATAATTTATTTATATATCTCAAACATGACTGGTAGTTGAAGGGAAGCTGAAAGACTATTTCAATTTGGCCAGAAAAAAGGAAAAAAACCCCTCAGAACAGTCATCCCATACATACAGGTATCAGAATTCCGTATCCCAAGCGCTGCCATTTTGGCCAATCTCTTTGACTAACTCTCTTTACATCCACTCACGAAACACCTATCGGTACACTGCCAGTAGAGAATTACAGCATCTCTCTTCTCACAGAATTGCTTGGATCTCTAGAACTGGCAAGGCTGCTGCTAAGAGAAAACATAATGAGACCTAAGTCCCTTAATTAAAGAGAAGAAATACACGCTGCAATGTATTATAGTTTGCAGGGATAAAAGAACTCTGAACTAGACTGTCAAACAATAAAAATTTGGATTGTTTTTATTTTAGTTTTTGAATTAACTGTAGTGCTTGTAAAAGAAATGAGACAAAATTAATTCAAAGGCATCTGTGACAAATTTAAAAGCCTCCATCAGCTTTCTTGTAAAGCCCTAACCAGCTCCTTTCAATCCAGAGTCATAGTATGTTTGCTAGTCAAGTCTCTTGTCTGACAGGAGCTAATCAAATCTCTCCGTCTCGCTACCAGTCCTCTGTGATTTTGACTTAAGAGTTTTGCAGCATGTAGTATTAAGCTGTGCACAGATTAAGCTTGTTTCACGCAGGTCTAATACCAGGTTCCTGTGAAATGTTACTTTTGTACATCATTGTACTTCCTACTGTGCACACGCTTTTCAACGATCCCCTTCAAAGTACATGACAAGTTTTCAACAATACAAACAATCTTAAAACACAAGACCCAAGAGTGTTCATGAAAGTACAATAAAAAATTATTTAACTTCTTCTCGCTGCTTTTCATTTCTCAGCTGCCATGAAAGCCAACATGCTGGTTTTTTCCCCAGTCTTTTCATCGATTTTACAGCTGGACTTTGTAATTTTCAGACAGATACAAAAGTATACCCACTCACATATAGTAACATGATTACAGTAAAACCAAAAGCCACAAAATAAAGTAACAGTGAACATTCCATAAGCGGAATTTTAACTTTTGGTCAACATTTCTGCTAGGCCAAAAGCAAAAATATGCTGTACAAAATCACTTTAACATCTGCAACAATAAGCCTCTTGTTTACTTTAGCCTCAGCTTAGTGTGTGGTCAGCCTGAACTAAGCAATTTCTTAAAAGAACAGGTAGATAGGAGATTGTAAAGCTGTATTTCTTCCCTACTTGTACCCATTAGCAGATTCTTCCCTTGCAAAACAACATTCATGTGAAAAAATGTACTGTGGCGCTCAGAAGAGTTGAAGGCAAACAGATGTGTATGGGCAACAAAAGCTGTCAAGGTGATAAACGATTCAGTGGACTGCTTTCTTCTCCACCTGCAGCCAGCTTGAGGGTTGTTAGCTTTCGAGGGGGATGCTGAGGACTCTTACGAAGGTTGTCGTCCATCTGCAGAGAAATAATGAGAGCCGGATCTGGCAAACAGTAGAATATAGATTATACGATTAGTCTATTTGTCAGGGCTGCCATCCTTAATGCTGGTTTGGGGTATTTTTCACCCTGTTACTTCAGGCACAGCCAAAACTGATGCCCCGGTTCCTTTGCACTCCCAAATAAATGCTTGGGTTAGAGCTGCCATTCATTCCATTAGCATAGGGTGCATCAAACCCAGGGCAAATAGCTGTGCTTCTGCTAAAATCATTTCATCAAGACTACTGAAGAAAACAATATTGCTACTGTCTTCTAAGAGGTCAAAGTTTCAATTTTGTGCAGCAGCCAAGTGCTGCTAGATCAAAAGTCAAACCACCAACATCAATGGATGCTTTTGCACGTTCAGCACCTTGCAAGAACAAATCTTTTTCAAATCAGAAATGTTCTGGAGGCGCTGCATGAATTTAGATTAGTTTTCAGATTTCAAAAAGTATTTAATAAAGAACTTATGATGAGACCTTTTCAAAGACAGGTTAAAATCAATCTCTGAACATAAAGATTTTACATTTTCATAGGAAATCAATCTAATGCCCTGTGCCTTATGTGGTATCAAAGGGTCTAGTTACTACAGAATAAACAGAATCACAGAAGACAGCGCAGGGGAGATCTCCAGAGGTTGTCTAGTTCATCCCATTCCCTCAAGGTAGGATCAGCTTTACCTAAACCATGCCTGACAAATGTCTATGTAACCCATTCATTAAAACTTCCACAGCCAGGCTTCAATACCACAAAACGGAGATACAGTCAATACCTAATGCCACAGAAACTGACCATAGTTAATGATCTGTATCATACACTGATCTTTTCCAGGAAGAAATGCCTTCTGTCCTTCTAGTTAAAGCATTTTGCCTGCATCAGAAGACTAATTCTTCACAAGTATTTTTCACATAAGTGTTATAGCTTTTGATAGGTTGCCTTAGAAACAAGTATAAAGAAATAAAAGCTAGAAGTAGAACAAGCAGAAGAAGGAGTGACTGTAGGTTAGTGACTACAGCATTCAGCTGGGAGCAAGGAGAGCTGATGATGGGCCTTAACTTGCAGGACCATTTCTGAGTTTTGATCAATACATTTGCAACTTCCTCTGCTGGGATGTACGCTTGCAGAAAGACACCCTTCTTTTGTTCGTATGCACACTTGCAAGACAATGTTCTTTTGATGGTAACAAAAATACTTTTTAAGTACAAGACTCCATTAGTTATTCCTTTCAAATGACATAATATTCCTCCCTCCTCTCTACACAAAGTAACCCACTAGAAGAGAAGCAATTAAAATGAAATGTCCGTTGTACGGTTGCAGTTGCCATGCAAGAATATCTGTGAACAAGTAACCACAATGAAGCAGGAAAATTACAGACTGAAGCAAAAGTAACCTTTTCAATCAAGTTGGATTCCTTATTTACAAGCTGTGTGAGTTTCTGCAGATTAGCATCTGCTGTATCCTGTCCAGCGGGAGAATGGCCTGGAGAGTGAAGGCAGAAAGATCAAGAGTGAAAGGGTATTTACGAAAGCTTTTAAACCCCTAAAAAATAAACCCACACCACAGAGAAAGTTCATGCAGTATTTTTATCCTAAGAAAAATTTAAGTGGAAAAGCCATTCCATGTGAGAAAAACAGGAGTGCTAAGCATAAGCCATATCACAGATACAGGTGCATTTTGCCAATGACTGACAGAGTCTAAAATTGAGTATTAACGCTTGCTTTTAATGTTCAAACCTGTCTGCACAACTGTGGAAATTTCTCTACTTAATTTCCCCACAAAATCTCTAGCATAAACTACATAAAATCTAATTCTGCCTTGGCTCACAGATGGAATCCTGAAGTTGTAATTCAAACAAGGCTACGCATGACAAAAAGGGAAAAAGAAATACAGCTTACCTGAGACAGTTAATCTGAAGTAGCAAGTTAAAATATCATCACAGAATCTACACAAATTGGGAAGCTGTTTCAAATGCTCTTGTAATTGTACTCTGGGGAAGCACACTTTATAAATCGGTGCAAGGAAGCCAAACACAAAGGCATCCAAGGTGGTAGGCCTGAAAAGAGTGACAAAACAAAACACCGAAGTGACTGAAGTAAGACATTAAGACCCCTACAATGTAACCGTTTTCTGTGAATGTCAAATACAACGCAGGACAGAATATAGCTCTTCTGGCACTCCACCTTTTCATATCAATCTGATAAACGCTTTGTACAGGCTATCTACTGATTCCAGCACCTCTAGTCAGAGACATGCGGCCAAGCTGAAACAGTAACTAACAGCACTAAAATACAGTCATGCTGTCACATACACTGATAAATAAGCCACCATAAAACACATTTCTGGCACCACAAAAGCCAAGCTGTATGCCAGGGGACTAGGATCCTCTCTCATGCAGTGGTCCAACTTCAGTGGCTAAAGGAACAGATCATCCTTTTTAAGATCTGTTGGCACTATGTTGTTGGCAAGACCTGCTTCCTGCTCTGTGCACACACCACAGGAAGTGTTCCTGGACCTATACCCTCCTTCCATGCAGGCAGTGGTAACACCTCAGGATGAAAGCATTTTTTCTACACACAACCACAGGAGTGGCTAGAAAAAAGCATTCTTTAATGCTACACTAACTCATGAAGCACCCCACATTTTCTTAGAAGCTGTGGGCAGCATCTGCCTCTCTGTGGAAAAATACGTGATAAAGGAGACACCACATTGCCTTAGTTTAAAGATCTTGTTGTGCCCTGTTTGCTCATTCAGATTTATCTGAAAAGCAGAGTGAGAGACATGAAAATATCATGCAGCACTTTTAACATTCTGGCAGGTTAAAAAAAAAAAAAGTTAAAAAGTTTGTGTTCAGAGTCATGTGGTACCTGTTTCATTAGTCATTAGAAAAAAAAAAAATTACACTCACGTATGTCCAAAGAAAAACTGGGAAGTCCCCAATCTCTTCGACAGGAGATTTAGGCACTCCTTGGCATCCCTGTATATCTGATGAGACACAAGACTGTCTAAGAGCCCTAGGTGTGGCAAGGCTAGCATGCACAGCATCATTCATCATTTGACGCTGTGCTAGACTGTGTTTCACTTCTTGTCTTTGACAGCACCAACTTAGAAATTCTTTACTACACAACACACACCTGTGCTTCCACTTCAGTCAGACTGTAGAGTGGAGGCCCTCCCCTGGTCAGCAAGATCCTGTTCAGCGCTTCCCGGGACATCTTTCCAGGCAGATAAAACCTCAGTGGGAAGGCAATCCTTGAGGCAAACCATGGCTTTGTCACACTGCAGTAATTCTCAGCCTCAACCCAGAAAGTGTGCAGCTGTACCAACACAAGGTAAAATATGACTAGAATTTGAGCAAAAATAGTAGACATCTCTTAAAACTTTTATGTGTAAGATCTCTGTCAGAGAAGCACAAGCACTGGGAATTACTATAATTTAAGGCAATGAGGCTCCAGAAAGGATTATACTAATCCTTTGAGTGTAGGAGTATATAATTAAGGCAATAGCTACCTTCCACCTAAAAAAACAACAAAGATAATACGCAGACCTATATACCCATGCATAAAGTTACATACACACTCATGTTTATGTATGTATATATATATATACACACACAGATACACTGTACATAGAAAAATACATTACAAAAAAAAAAGTTGCAGACATACAGGATCAGGTTTGAACTTTCTAGAATTCTTTTTAAATTTTGTATAAATCTTAAAATAAAATATATTATGAAATGATGAATGCGAAACCCTGCACGCCAGGTGAAGAGGCTAGCCTATGGTATCATCTGGTCAGAATACTTTTTCCTGTACAAACTGAAGCGAAAGTCATTCAAGAGATCAAATGTCTGCGGATTTTTATAGCTGTAATGTACTTACACTAAATTGGTGAGGGCATGTGGCTACATGTTATTTAGAAATGAAAAATGAAACTACTGATGGGTATTTTAATTTCTCAAAAGTTCTAACTGAACAGTTCAAAAGGCTTCCAGAGTTGTGCACCACATATCAGACATACCACATCTTACTCAAAGCTTTTTCAAAATAATCAAATGAAACAAAAAACGGCTGCAATAAGCTGTTTTCAGGATACTGTTTCCCAAAAAGCATCTAAAAGAAAAAAAAAACAGTCGTAGGTGCCCTTTTAAAATGTCTTTCATAAATTATTATTATTACTTCACACCCCACAAACACATACTTCTTTCATTTTCAGAAGTTCCTAAGCAGTGTTTCCAAAATTGGACTAAAAAAGCAAGTATGTTCAAGCCAGGTCTATGGCTGAGAAACTTTAAAGTCTCTCCCATTGGGCGCCTCCTACAGCATTCACTTCCAAAAATTCTGACTATTATAAGGTATTTCTCAATACTTACCAGAGCAGGAAGCAGCTTCTCTTCAAGCAGTGCAATATATGCCAGTGTATCAGCTCCTTGTTTTGCAGACAATTCATAATCAGCATTATATTTCTATAAATTTAAAAAAAAAAACAAACATACTACAAATAGTATTACACAGAACTTCCCAAAAAGATGATCAAATTACTTCAAATTTAATAGCCATTAAGCTAGTAAATATAACAGCATTTTTGGGGACAGAAAGCATGCACTTACTAGAATTTACTTCTTCAAGCCAGCTATGTCAAATCTCCTCGCATTTCCCTTTCCCATTCTCAGATTTCTGGGCTCCCCCTAGGCTCAAAATAACTCTTGTGTCTCCTTCTCATTGCTTTCCAAGCAACTGCCCAGTGATACAGAGGCAATTTTTCAGTAGTTAGGGATGCACTAAATCTCTAGCAAGCCTCCATCTGGCACTTAACCTGGTGTAAGCATAAAAGAAAAGGCAAGCATTTCCATCTTTGCTTTTAATTACCATTCTAAAAGTTTAGAAATTGTATGCTACCAACATAAGGGACCAAATGCACAGCTAAATTAATGCACTTACAGCTGACCGAGCTTTTAATTCTGACACTGGACCCTTTTAAGGTACATTAAAAAGGCTGATATGTGGTCTGTTTTTTTTGAGGGAAGGGAGATTTGCTTTATGAATTTAGAAACAAAAAGTCAGTGCTGACCCTTAGATATCTGAAAAGAAAGCATATTATTGTTATACTTTAACTCAAAGAGGGTTTTCTTTTCCAATATTAAGGGATCTTTGGTATTCAAATGGCTATGAAACTTCTGAATTTTAAAAGAAATCACTAAAATCTCATCTCAAATGCAGAGTTTTCAGATTCTGTTTTTTCTCTCCCCAAAGATTTAAAGTTTCACTAACATGGCATTCATCTGATAATCTTCTTGACTAGGCAGGAACTGAACTGCTAACATAAAGGCAAAATAGTGGGCTGGAGGACCGTCTTAGAAATAAAAAGACGCTGCCATGCTTTATTAGACACCTTTGTACTTTGTGAAAAGAAGAAATCATACTTTGTGAATAAAATGCTAAGAGATCTACAAAAGGCAAGCGAGAGTTGGCTACACAATAACATCATGTGCATCAATAAATGCTTGCAGACATTTTTACGCTACAAGCTATAGAAAAACTACATAGATTAAAAACAATGCTGTATATATTATCCTAAAAAAAAAAAAAAAAACTCGGAGACGATTACCTGCTTAAGCAGTTAAAATCATATGTCCCAAACCGTGATATCTGAGGTCTGCAAAGCCATAATAACGATACAAGTGTTATGATTAAGAGCAGGGTGCTCAGTGAGAAACTGCTCAATCAAGGCCAGTTTGTTGTCCTTTTCAATGAGCAGTTTTCTCCTGGCTATTTTTAAATCTTTCACATAACTAACAATTAAACTTTCGAACAGCAATCTGCTATCCAGCATTTTGCAAGTCTCATACGTGTACGAAAAACAGGAAAACTCTGGGTCTAAACTCAGTTCCAGGTTTTCAGAAGCCTCTATCAATGTATGCAGGGGATGTGTAGAATCACTACAAGGCAGGGAAAACAAATCTTTTGAAAGAGACCTACCTGCTTTCTTAAGAAGTTTAATATTTTTGCTGGCTGAGAAATAACAATGTCTTCTGATATCAGGACCGGTACATCTCCTAGAAGGCATAAATAATATAGTCGACAATGTATATGGATGAGTTCTAACACAACTAGAAAGCAATCAGTCACTTCATCCACTTTTCTTTTCTCCATAGCATGCTCTGATCTTCCAAATATGTATGCATAAAGGATGCGTTACATAGCAGGGGAGTTCCACCAAGGTCACAAATACATTTAACATATTGTGGCCTTCACTAACAACAATACATAAAAAAGGGCCCACATCAAATCAGACTGAAACCAATATCTTCTGCTAGATTTATAGTACTTTGAGAACCAGGCCACTCGTCTGGATTTCAGACATTCACCTTAAGACAAAAATTCCAACCTAGTCCAACTGCCTCTCAACTCATTCACCTCTGGGCCTCTCCTTCCTTCTACTCCAGTTTTTCCCCTGGCCTTTCCCTCCAAATTCATTTTAACCACCTGTTTTCTCCAGCCTTGCTACAACTACTGCCCAAGCCACCACTGCATAACCATGAACTATTGCAGAACAAAGTGGTTCCCTTCTTCCACAAGCTTACTGATGAGCCTTTACTCATCAGATTGTTAGATCAAACACTGTAGAGTGTAAAATCTCTGTAAAGGGCTATCTTATAGCCCATTTGCAACATAATTGCCACAATGAGTCTGACATGACTGTGCTGCTAAATACTATTAAAGTATCAACTATCAGCAACACTTACTATTTGGATTCTTTTTTAATGGATTTCATGTATTTTGGCTATGAAGAAAGCCACGGAACTTCTGGCAAGTACACCCAGCTAGTTCTTGGTATTTTCTACTAACAGAAAACAATACACTGAAAAGCAAGAATCAAAGGCACAACTTCTTGCATGGACACAGTAATACCTAAACTGGTGATGTGGTAAGTGTAAATGACAGAGTACTTTAACACTGCGGTGACTTTACCTCTCTGGAATACACCAAGCCAATAACTTAAATGCTGAGCAAACAGATAAGCAATGATTAGAAGCATCCAACATGAAAAAGTCCTCTCTGATACCTTATCCTCAGCTTCTCTGGCAACTGGTTGTTAGTCAACCTCTTTAACTCAGCCCAGTACTAAACATCCCAGCCAGTCCAAGTTACACTCTCCGAGGCTCACATTCCACTTCAAACTGTACCAGCCCATTAAATCACACAGAATTAAAGAACATCATTTCCATACACGAGTCTAGTTACTACCATTATACGTATGCAAAGTGCAAAAAGCTTAAAACACTTGCTTTCACTACACCATCAGTTTAGACTGCCCGACAGAAACACCCGGCACCACAGCTTTGTTGACTGAC
Source organism: Limosa lapponica baueri (assembly GCA_002844005.1). Lineage (NCBI taxonomy): Eukaryota > Metazoa > Chordata > Aves > Charadriiformes > Scolopacidae > Limosa > Limosa lapponica. The sequence goes on along the minus strand of KZ505758.1, from coordinate 973,711 downwards.
TGCTGCTTCACCCGTACACACATTTTAAGTTCTTTGAGGCACTTTATTTACGTCTTCCATTATTTTACCCCCACAAATTCATCACCCTTGGTCCTGTAAAGTCATTTATTGACGTATCATGAAAGCAGGCAGCCTTCACCGGGGTGGGTTACACTCATGAACACAAAACCAACGTAAATGCAGAAATTGGACCCCACTATGATCAAAAGACTGAAAAAAAAACCCGTGAAGATGGTACCTTTTGGAGCTCTCCAAGAGTTACTTATAGTATTCACTGTCAGGGGAGCACCAGAAAATTTGGCATAAGCCTGCAATGAAGATTGTGGGGAAAGAAATGCGGTCACCGTGTGCAATAAAAGCCTAAGATAGCACTTTAAAAAGTTGTTTTATGCAGCTTCGGGCACCGAAGACCGACTAAAAGCAAATGCGCCGGCGGGCGCCTTTGCTTTTAGTCAGTCTTCAGCGCCCTGATGCGTTTCCAGGACAAGCCGCCCGCCAGAGACCGAGGCCCGGCAGCTCCGGGAAGGCTCGACGCCCTCAGCAAGGGCAGCGGCCATGCCCGCGGCTCCGGGGGCGAGGAAGGGACGCCCGGCACCGCGGCCAGGCGGCTCCCCGTGAGGAAAAGAGACGGGGGCCGCGCTGCCCCGGGCCCGGCCGCCGCCGCCTCCCATCCCCGGCCCAGCGAGGCGGCGGCGGCGGGCCCCTCGCCCGGTACCGGCCCGACGCCTCAGGGCGACAAAGGCGGGCGCGCCCCTCAGCGGCGCCGCCTCACCCGCGGGGAAGAGTAAAGCAAACCCCGGGGAGCTTTTCCTCCCTCTCTCCCTCCCTCCCTCCTTCCCGGGGCGGGTGGCAGCCGCCGGCCGTTACCATGACGGTTAGAGACTCCGGGTGCAAGGAGGGCAGCCCCCAATCGCCTCCCCAGCAGCTCAGCTCCATGGGAGCCGCCATCTTGTCCGCCGTTCCGCGCCGGCCCGGGAAACGCGGCGCCGCTGCCCTCGCATGGCGGCGCCCGAGCGCCCCCAGCCGTCCCTCGGGAAGAGAGAAGGGGGCGGGAGGGGCCGGTGTCGTCCCCCGGGCCCGTGTAAGGTGGGGGTCCTGCCCTCCCGCGGGTGGGCTGCCCAGGGGCGAGGCGTCGCTGAGGGGAAGGGGCGCGAAGCCGCTGTCCCGGTGAGGGAAGGCCGCCCGCCCTGCGGTGAGTGTTCCGCCTTGCTGGTGAAACAGGGCAGGGTGCGCTGCCGCACGGCTGAACCCCGGCCCCCCTGGGCTCTGCTGTTACACACGGAGCTGTGCCTTTCCACAGCAGCAAAAAAAACCCCGTGGCTTTCCATCCCAGGTGGAGAGCAGTCGCCAGCATATTTAGCTTTAAATAGTAAGGCGCTCTGATCATACGGTGCCGGTTCGGACCAGGTTATAGTGATAACCCGTTCGGTGTGGGTTTGGGTGGTTTTTTTGGTTTGTTTCTTTTTTTTTTCTGTGGACCTGTAAAGGCACCAGGTTGTCAGCTGTTTCATTTCAGCGTTCGTGTAGGTGTGCCACAGCATATCTAAATAGTAAGTTAAGTAAAACGTTTCCATCCTTCCCACAC
>KZ505758.1:916722-971872 GCA_002844005.1 Limosa lapponica baueri | reverse complement strand
AAGAAACATGTATCCATTTTTTTTTTCCTGAGAAAAACACAACTCTGGCAATGTTAACAGTAGCAAAAAATTGTTGGTTCTTTTTTTTTTTTCTTTTTTAATGGCTACATTACAATTATCCCTGTAATGAGGTACATAAGGTACATAAGGTACATATTTCTAAGGGCACTTTTCTCGTCTTTTCCTCCCTACAGGGACCAGCTAACTTATAGTCAGTCTGTCCAGGTCCTTTGGCCTGTTCGCTGTGTGGTCACCTCACTGAGATGTGCAAGCTCTGGAGGCAAGGGTAGCTCTTAACAGCTGTCACCTTAAACATCTGTTTCTATAAGGAGGATGAGCCAGCTTATGTCTGTTCTTAAGGAAGGCTGCAAGAAGGCTTAGGAGCTAAATAAGAGAGTAGACTTTCTTTGCATTGCCTGAGGGCCCAGTTCATCTCTGTGTTATTGTGGAGCCACAAGCAAAGATGGAAAAAAAGGCAACCTGCATCTTCCCTCCCCCGTCCAAGAGCTCTTCAGGAACTTTTTCCTCTTGGTTGCCTGAGTGGAATTCCTATTAGTGTAAATGAAAAGTAAATAGGTGCATTGAGAATGGATATATGCCTTGACTTGAAAAACTGGGGCTTCAATTTGTATTTCTGAAAAAGGAAAACTTCTTCTGAAACCTGGGTCTGAAACCTTACGTTCTACAAAATTTTTATGAACATGTGGCAGGATCAAACCCAGAAGTGTTGATATAAATATGGAAGGATGTAGTTTAGAGCTGATACTTCACTTGCATTAATACTTCTGTATCTTAATTGCCCATGAATCCCGATTTTTAACCATCCACATAATTCCATAACAGTGAGTCTCCTGATGCAAAATATGAAAGCTGAATCTAGGATCACGGATCTACTTCCCCTACCCCATTACTTGGAATTTGAACAAGTCACGGACACTTCTGTAAAGCAAAATACATAATGTTGGCAGCTTCTCTGTGTTCTGCATGCTTAGAATTTTATTGATTTATGTAAAGCAAGCATAAAAAATATTTCAATGCTTGAGGTTTACTTGCAGATCCTATATAAAAAGTTACAGTCATATATTTCTGTAGGACATTTCCTTACAAAATGTTACTGGCTTCATGAAAATTTCGTGAAAACACAATGTCCAATAATCATGTTCAGAGGCTTCAGCCTCCCTCTTCCTCCCGGCTCCATAGCGCCCTGCACCTGCTGTTCTGTTTTTCTCACTCCAACCCTGCAGCTCTCTGCCAGTCCCCTGACACCACCACCTCATCCTGCCGCTGCCACTGCAGGAGCAAGGACGGCGGGAGTGAAGCCGGGACACACTGGATGTGGGGGAGCACCCTCCAGCCTGCTGACAGCGTACATGCCATCATGCAGGGAGGGCAACTAAAGGGCACGTGAACACAGGCCAGCTGAAGGTATCTGAGAATCCCACCGGGCCTGCATTGGAGAGGAGCCCACTCTGGCTCTCCGTGCAGTGTTGGAGCTGCTGGGGCAGAGCCTTCGCAGCCCCAGCCCTGCAGCCTGCTGTGTCTTGCCTGGCACACAATGACACCCCCCCCCAGGGGCTGCTCTCTGCCATGCTCGTTAGCTGAATACACCGAGCCTGATGTGACTGAACATTAATCAACACCACTTTGCTCACCTAATGTAAAATTTCCCTCCTATTGTCGCCCTTCTTTTTATGACGTAAATAATATCAGACAACTGCAGCAATTCCAGCTGTGTGCTGGGTAGCAAGCTGTGAGCAGGCCAGCCAGGGCTTCCTGGGTTTCTTCTGATGTGACAGTGGTTCATCTGCGTGGCTGAGGCACAGGACAAAGAGTGTTGGGAAGCCCGCTGCGTGCTGTCAGCTCCTGAGTGGGAGAAGCGCCTTGCAGCTCTTCTCCTGCCACAGGGTCCCATGGGAGACCCCTCCTTTGCAAGCAGAAAGCACAGTGTGTGTGGGGGGGTGGGGGGCCAGTGGGTGGTTTTACGTGGGCATGGAGCAAACTGGTGACACAGCTGCTCAGCCCCAAAGGGGCTTGCTCGCTTGCTCTCTGAATATCAGCAACCCAGAGGCTGGAATTTTCTGGAGAAACAATGGGATAATGGTGTCCTGGGGGCACACACAATGCTGAAAATTGTTGTAGTTGAAAGCAGATTTATTTTTCTTTTTTTTTTTTTTAAACTGACTTTGGTTAAGCCACCAGGTTTGGTGGTTTGTTAAGACAAGGAACCTTTTTCAGCAGCCTCAATCCAGTCAGCTGGAGCCCTTCCAGTGCTCCCCAGCTCTCTAAATGAAATGGAAGCGCAGATGACACATTCCACACTTTGCCAGTCAGGAATCCTCGAGAAACCCAGTTTGCCCCAGTTTGCAATCTGCACGGCCCCTTTTGGCGACACTCGTCAGTGAGGATAAGGGGACGAGTTAAATTCCTACCGAGCCCACAGCATCCCCATCCGTTTTGAATTCAGTGCCATTAAACACGCTTCAGTGTCCCGGATCCCCCGACAGGTGCAGCTTTTGCTGGATCTCACCGAGATCTACGGCTCTGCCCGGGCTCGGACACCCCCTCCGACCCCGCTCCTTCCCGGCCCGGGCCCCTTCCCTCCCACCCCACACCTCGGCCCCCGCCCGCCCCCGGGGCCTGGGCAGCCCCGGCCAATGGCCTGCCGCCCTGCCGCCCTCCCTCCCCGCACCGGGGGCCGCCCCCGTTAAACGGCGGGGCCCGGAGCAGAGAGGCGCGCCGTCCTCCGCCGCCCTGCCCGCCCCGGCCCGCGGCCGCCATGGGGTGCGAGCGCGGCGCCGCCCTGTTGCTCCTGCCACTCGCCCTGCAGCTCTGCCCTGGCCGCGCCGCCCCCCCCGCACCCCGAGGTAAGGGCACCCCCTCCCCGCCGCCCCTGCCCCTCTTGGGCTGGCAAACTTTTCTTGCCCCTCATCCATTCAAGACGGGTTCGGGTTTGCAGCGCCCCGTCCCCTCCGCCGGGAGGGCAGGGAAGCGGGGCTGGGGAGGCGCCAGCTCCGCAGGTGCGAGGGGAGCCGGAACCGGAGCTGGAGCTCCGGGAAGCGGTCCTGGAGCCCCCACCTGTGATTTGCCCCGCCGGGTTCGCGGCGGGAACCGGAGGAGGTCGCGGTGTAGCTGCTCCATCAATCACCACCCCTACCTCCCCCTGAGGTCAGCAAAAAAGCGGCCTGGTTTTTTATAGGGTGCTGGTCGGTGTGTTGAACGTCTGAAGAGCGCTTTTTGAGTTGCAAGTGCTCGTAAACGAGAAGTGAATTGCTACGCTATGAAAACTCGTCGGGAAAACCCTCCTTCGTAGAGTGCATAAGAAGATGGGTACCTTCTAAATCCAGCATTGCTTTGGCAATATTATGCATGTAGTAAGGCAGGCTGCTTCTACAGCATGCATGAAGTGAGTGGTATGCTCTCCAGTAGCAGCTTGTGACTGGAACCAGCTCAGCTGCTGAGTGCAGTAGTTAATGTAATTTGGTGACACTCCAGGAGCCTTAGAGCTGCTCCTGGTTCTCTCTGCATTTTTAACACTTTCTGTTGTCTTACGAAATTATGTTTGACACTTTAATCGGTTATTCCTTAGTGCGGCAGATCTAAAAGGGAGCCAATCAGATTAATTTAGCTGCATTTCCAAAAGCCTTTATTAAAGTCCTTCTTGATGTAAAAACATTTCAGAAAATTCTCATATTGAGAAGTAGGATATTGACATGTTCTAAAGAATAGAGGCAGACTTCCAGCTTGTTAGAGGTAGTGGCCAGTGAAAGATCCCACTGTCAACATGTGAAATTTTCACCTTCTTACAGTCAGTAAGAAACCATTGCAGGGGGGCAGGGTTTCACTCCAGGTGTTTAAACCATTGTTAATTATCTTGAAAAGCACTGAACAGTGGTGGAGCAGTGTTTAAATTTGTGATTGTTATGGTTAGCTGTGACCGGAGGAAAACCTTGGAGAGTCTCAGAAAGCTGGTGTGACATGACAGGGGAATTAAGGGAAAGAAAGTCTTTTATTTTGAGCTCCGTCCTCTGATGTGCCACTGGTTTCATTCCTCCGTGCCGCCGCCTCCTATGGCTGCCTGTCATGTCTTCTAGCTCCCATCTAAAGAGCCAGCCTTGATGTTTTGGGGCAGATCTCCAAGGAGTAGTTTGCCACTGTCTCAAGGTGTAGCTGATCCCTTGTCAGCATTTTCATAGGAGAGTGAGCAGCTCCCTTCGCAAAACCGCAGAAAGCAGGTGGGGGAGAGAATTCTTGGTCTGTCTTGTGAGTGGGCTCAGTTTAGCCCCGTGGGTGTGCACACACGTGCCTGTGCTCAGAGGCATGCCTGAGTCCTCGCTCTCGCTGCAGGGATGGAAACCAGCTGCTTGTGCCTTTCAGCTTCGGCAGTCCTTTTCTATCCATTTATTTTCAAGTCTGCCCTTCCAGGGGGAGGAACAAAAAGATGAGATTCTTCTGAAAATGAATTCTGAAATCCTTGTGGATCTTTTTTGTTTCTTGTTCCTTCCAAACAAGCAATTGTCTGTGTAAGGTCTAAGAGCTGTTTCTCTCTGCCAACTCTAGTAAGAATGTAAAATGAGTTTTCATAACCCCATTGCTCTTCTGCTAGCCACTTCTGCTAGCATGTGTGTAATTTATGCTAAAGGATGGATCTGGTCATGTACTGTGTCTACATGCTGGTCAGTGAAGATATCCCAAGAGAAGATTCAATAACATTATGTTGAAGGATCTGTTTGAGGCAACATGCTTTATGGAATGCAACTACCAAACCAATTTGAGCATTCATTTAAATGTGCAAATTTCAAAAACTTCAATAAATGTTTTCTGTAAGGTTAGACAGAAGTTTGCCAATGTTTTGCCATTACTTTTATAAGATTTCTCCTTGTATTTTTAAGTGTTTGACTGTAGCAGAGATTAATGAGTATCACAGGAATTGATATAAAATCAACCAATAGACCTAGAAGGACTGGTCAAAATATATACCTATACTTTGTGCTGTCAAAGAGTTAAGTACTGTACTGTGGTGCTGTGGCTGAGAAGACTCAGCTGTATTTTATGAATGATTATTTCTTGCAAAATGCTGTTGTACAGAGTTGTGAGGGGCATTTCAGTCTCTTGCTTGGGCAGTTGCTTTGCTCTCCATGTGCTAAATAAAATACCCAGCCTTTTTCCTCTGCTGTCTGGGTCACTGGTTTCAGGGGGAGCAGTGGTTGTACTGGGATGCTGTAAATCTGAACTGAATGGAAAAAAAAAAAAGTCCCTTGGCGAGGTCCATCTCAGATACATGTTTCTTAGTTGTTTGACAACAGTATACAAGTACTTGCAAATCAAGGGCCTGATTCTTTTTGTACTGTGTCCTGAAAACTCTCAGTAGAGTCATGGGATTCTTGGACCCAGTGCAAGTGCAGACTTAAGCAATGATCTGTATTTCAATGGGTTAATGAGTTGAAGGGAAAAATCTCTTCATTTTTCTTTTTTGGAAATGACATTATTGTCTAGGTGAATGGATGCTCCAGTATGAGCCATGGAAGCAGCACAAATCCAGGCCCTACCTAATATAAGGGAACAGGGCTTCCTACACGGCTGTGTGTAGGTCTGTGTTCCCATTTCATTGTCCTCTGAGCGCTCTTCAGTCTCCTCCTGCTTGTAGCATATGGAAACACTGGATCGGTAGGATGGCCCTTAGCCAAGGATCTCAGTTTTGAGGTCATGCTGTGTAGAAAAGACTCATCTGCAAAAGTCCACCATTTTTTGGCCTGGGAAACTAAACTTAGTGGTACAACTGAGGGCTTGAATCAAGGTAAGGTACAGCGTGCTCTCATGTGCTGTTGCTGTCTGCCTGGTGTTAGGGCTCTTCTCTGGTGCCAGCTCTAGAGTATTGTGCTGGGCTGAGAGGGAAAATGTGGCCCAGCTCTGATAGGCCTATGGAGTGGCAGTGGTATACAATGGCTAAATATGCCCATATATTTAAATATCACCTGTGCATAGTAATTTATCATACTTTATTGGAAGGGTAAAATAAATATACTGCTTTAATAGCAGTGGGTTGATATAGGAGATTATCAAGAAATCTAGTGGAATAGTTCATAGAGTTTGGAGACATCATGGATTTAGGAACATTTTGTTGTTTCAGTGCCATAAGGGGGATAGCTGACATACGTACAAGTATACTGTTAGACTCTTCACTGATGCATTGTGCAAAAATTAAAAGAAAAATTTGAAACGGCTTTCACTATGCCTTCAGGGTTATTTTTTTTTGCCAGGCCTGTCTTTCTTTGTTATCCATGCCAGAAGGGAAAGATGAGTCTTATTTATATAACGTATCTTCTGAGAAGTCAGTGAAGTGAGAAGGAGGTTATGAATATCATATTGCTTACCTGGCTTTTTAGCATTTTAATTGGTGCCCTGCAAATGCTGTCAAAATGGTTCTTAGGATAAGTACACTGGAAATTTTTCTGAAAGTTTTGATACTGGATCCTCAGTCTGATTGAAATGCGAACACAAGCATCTGAATTTATGAAAGCAGAAATAGTTTAAAAAGCTTTCTGTTGAGGTGCATTCTCAGAAGAGAAGAATTTTAGAGATCTATCTGAAAATATTTGAGTACCTCAATTTGAAGACCAGATATTTCTGTGTTAGTAATTTATCAATAATTCCTTTAAAAAAAAAGTTGCTAAAAGATGATCACTTGCAACAAAAGCTATATATATTGATAGAATTATAGAATAGTTTTGGTTGGAAGGGAACTTTAAAGATCATCTAGTCCAATCCCTCTGCCATGGGCACTAGATAAGGTTGCTTAATATGCCCCTGCCAATGTTAGAGGGGTTGGAGTAGATGATCTTTAAAGATTATCCTCATGTTGTGAATTTTCTTTTCATGTTCTTTATTTTAGGTAGGACAACTTGGGTTCATTTTAAAGTATCCATATGGAAATAGCAAAGAGTCTACAATCTCCAATGGGTGGCTTCAGACTACATTCTTCTTTGCTCATTATAACATTTAAATTGTTGAAATTTGCTTATTTTTCAGTTTTTGACCTTCTTCCATATTCCAACAAGAGAGTGGTAACAAACTTCTTGCAACAAGCACTTGGTGATCCTACGCTGAATGAAGTATACTTGCTCTCAACTTTCAAACTGCAGCCAAAGAGCACAGCCACCATATTTGGCCTGTATTCGTCAGCTGACAACAGCAAGTATTTTGAATTTACAGTAATGGGACGGATGAACAAAGGTGAGTTGTTTGCAGTATGTTGGGGAAAATGAGTGTTGGATCCATAGTTATTGGTGTGTCCCAGATGGATGTTTAAAGCTGTGTGATTAACCTTTGTGCTTGAGTCATTCCTGTTACCTGCTATCACCCCTTAGGACCCCACCTCACAAGATAAAAGTGTTAGTAACATCCTCTGTCACTCCCCTTCTCTTTGCTTCCTCTCACTGCTCTCTCCTGGCCAGGGGAAGCCGACCTGACAATCAGCTGGTATCTCCTCTCTGAGCAATGCTGAGAAAGGAGGGGAAAAAATGGAGTATGGAGAAAGGAGTCAGTTTGTTTTTCTTTTTTTCTTTTTCCCCTTGGGACAATCACTGGTTCTTATTACTCAGGAATGTGAGGGACACACGCACATGCTGCCTCATGCATATGAAAGGCAGGTTCTTGTTCTGCTGACCCTGGAGGTTAGATGTGACTGTGCAAGACAAACATTCCTGGCACTTACAGGATCTTTTGGGTGAATTAAAGTGTTTGTTCTTCATTTATAAATCAATTAATTAGGAATCGGAGTAGGAACTTCAGGAGACTTTTAGAAATGGCGAGCTTTCATTGCTCTCTAGAACAAATCTATGATATATTTCAATTTTAAGGTTCAGTGAAAAATTATCGATTGATGTAAATTATTGTTGCTCCATTGACTTCACCACTGCTATGATAATTTGCTGCTGCAAGCGATGTAATCGGGCAGCTGAGTCCAATATAGTGAGAAACTCTACTGAGAAATTTCAGTTTATACATAGGAAAATTATTCTATATGCTGAAGAAAAGCACACCTCTTTCTTGGGAAATGTGGGGGAATGAGTTAGATAAAACATTGGTAGTTTTATCAGGTCTTCTAAAATCCTTCTGAGATTGGAAATAACAACTTTTGTGCTGTGTGTTTGTTGGGGGTGGGTAAGACATGGATACCTTATCAGTAAGTGTCATACAGTCCCTAACACTGATTTACCTAATTGTTAAATATATGACAGATCACACATACTCCCTCTCTCCCTCTCACATGCACACAATTATGTGCGTAAATGTTATATACATGTATAGGAATGCATACATATACATACAAATATGTCTATATACATGTGATTTTGAACACATCAAAAGTTTCTCTGGATTTTAAAGAATACCTGTGTGCCTGATGGTTACTGATACGCTTAACTGAACAGATTTAAGAGGCTTTCTGGTGGAAGGTTACCAGCTTCTTTTGGTTTGTCCTCAGTATGTTAGTGTTGTATTTGAGAGGTGTCTGTGACAGGACGGTAGCATATAGATAGACAGCATGAAGAAACTTGTCCTGTCAGTGACCAGTGTTGAGTAGATGGGGGACATCTCTAGCCTACCTGTGTAAAGGACCGGTCAAACAGAGGGAGGCTTTTTGCAGCAAGGCTGTTCCGTGGAGGTCTCTTTGCCTCCTTATCACTTTAGTGCACCTTGTTTGAGGCATATGGCAGCGTGCGAGTAGTAGGCAGCGTTTTCACGTGTGATTACTCTGGAAGTGTCAAGCATCCCATATGGCTACTTCATGCAGTAAGTTAAACCACATCCAGGAGATCATCACATGAGCTGAAAGCATGGAGCGTGGGGGCTGTTTGTGATCCTCTAGAGACCGGAGATCATCACTTAAGAGGTGAGCCAACGTTGGCATCTTAGAAAAATGCAGGGTCTAAATATCTACTGCTTTGGAAGGGTGCATAAGTGCATAGTGCTTCCTCTGCATGGTATTTCCACTTATGCACCCAAATCTGATCTAAGTATCCCAAAGCAGTGCCACATTTGAGAGCTGTGTTCCAAGGAGTTTGCTCATGTTCTGGTTTTGTTGTGGTATAGCTGATAGTAAAATATTCATGACACCTAAATGTTTTTGAAGCACAGATCCGCATTACTGAGTACCTGCTTAACTTGTTCTGGTTAGACCAATGTGCATTTCAGAGGAAAACAGCATCCGTGGGTTTCTTACCCTTTTTGAACTATTCCTGTATGGAACAAACAGCAGAAAGTGCATAGAAGTGATGTAACAGCAATTCTGTGAAGCAGTTCCTATACAGTGGCAGGATTAGTAGTTTCACTGAAAACCTTTTTCTTAAACAGGTGAGCCACTTATTCTCATGAGTGTCAGTGCAAAATATCCTAGCAGCAAACATGTAATGTAGGGGCTTGGATGAGTTAAATCTTACGGAGGCAGAGGCTGTGGTCCAGCAAAATCTCCCTTCAAAAGCCTACTCTAGTTTACCAGATGGATATTTGGCTTTGGCTGAGGAAGGAATACTTGGTATTCCTTCCAAGCCAGACTGCTCCTTGTCCTAAAACTATTCTGGCAGGGTCCATTCTGGGCCCTGCCACCAACTCTTCTGTCTTTCTCTAGCTTACTGCTGCATTTGGTCACTCTGAATGCAGGGCCCAGATCCAAGGAGCTTGCTTTCATATAACCAGGCGTGCATAATATTCACATAAGTAAAATGCCTGCAACGTACTCTCTCTTGCCAGGTCTTAGAGTTTGCCAAGAAATGCTACCTTTTAGCAAGTTGCTGGTGACCTCATGCACCTTTGCGGAAATCTCAGCTCTGGCAGTGTTTTGACATAGACAGCAGTGAAAACATTCCTGATATTGATCACAGCTGCTGAGGCTTTAGCACTAGTGTAGACTTTAAAGATGGAGACATACCCTGCCTTGTTCATGCTTGTATAAATCTGGATTCTTTTAATCATTAGACTGAGCACTTAGAAAAATAGTGGGGAACAGGTACCCAGTAACTGAGAAGGTCATTCACAAGCAGAGGTATCGCAGCATCAAAGAGGGTACACCAGTAATGGAGAGATGAGAAGATAATTTGTTAAATTAATAGAAGTGGGATGAGTTCAGTAGGTGTTACTGGCTCTGAAGTTAATAACAGTTTTCCCCTCCACTATATCCACAATTTTTAATTGACCCCACGTTCATGTAGGTGTTTCTTGAAGGTCAGAGTGTTTGTGAGCTCTCACTTGATGCAACAGTAGCAGCCCTCTCTGAACTTCAAACAGGTGTTGACAGGAGCCAGCACTTCACTGTTCAGGTGCCCAGTGTCTGCGCAGCTTTACTTCTCAATGCATGTAACTTATCATGAGGAAATGAGGGACATGAAGGTTGGCTATCAGCAGGATCTTTGAAACAAGGTCTATTTAATGTTATAGAGTAGTTACAAACTGTCTAGATGCACTTGGCTCATTGCTTCTGCAGATATGCATTCAGAAAGCCAGGGAGAGATTTTGTGGGCAGAACAAGCTAGCTGATCTAAGAGATTTAGCTTGCAGATCCTAGCTTACAGATCTAATTTCCTTAGGAAAGAGACATTTTTTCAATATTACGCAGCACGTAAGAGTTTTGTTTGTCTGCTGTTGTGTTTTTTGATGGTGCATTTTACTTCATAAAATGAGAATTTGTTGTGTGAATTATCAAGTAGGTCATTCACTTAATGCCTTAAAAAAGAGTTGAGAGGGGGCTTAGTCATCTTTAGGGGTGGAATATGTCTTTTCTGCATTATGCTTTGTTTTTACTTACTATTTGTTATGGAGAAATGCAGGTTATTGGCTTGGAATCATGCTTCCTTTGGTTGTTAATGATGCATTTGGGTACGCTGTCAGATGGCTTATGCAATATGCATCACTGAAACTGATTTTTCTAGTTGTACGTCTCTGCTACAGAGTATTTCTAGGGCTCTCAGATAACCTACTTGCCCAAGTGCTGAGTTCAGGCTGTCAGCCTCACCTTTACCACTTGCATTTTAGCAGGCTATGCCCTGTGAGGTGGCATTGGTGAAGCCAGTCAAGGCGGCCTGGACAACACAGTGGAAAGCACCATGCAGGCAGCAATGCTTTACAAATAGACCGTCACTCAAGAGTCCTGGTAATGCTGCTCTGAGAACTGATGTCCCATTTATTGTTACCATATATATCTGCATATGGGACACATTTGCAAAAGCTGACATGTGGAAAAATACCTGAGCAATTGTAGATTTCCACAGGATCTTCCCTGATCAGCCTCGGGTTATCTGGTACCCTCTGACAGTCCTTCTGTGAATTTTGTGCTAGTGGTGCTGCGCTATCTGAAGAGCGACGGGAGGCTGAACTCGGTGATCTTTAGCAACATCCAGCTGGCTGATGGCAAACCCCATGCTGTCATCTTGTGGCTGAGTGGCCTGCAGCAGGAATCGAGCACCATCGAGCTGTATCTGGACTGCCTGCAAGTAGGTGCCATTCAGGACCTGCCCAAAGCATTCTCAGCGCTGTCTCAGAGGCCGGCAGCAGTAGAGTTGCGCACTTTCCAGGAGAGGCCACAGGTGAGTGGGAAAAACTGGGAGCAGGCTGAGCACTTAGAGGGATCACCAAGGGGTCCTCTGGATCACTGACTGAATCCAGACCTCAGCCCTCGCAGCAGCCAAGCCCTGTACAATGCTGCTTTGGTAATACTTGAGTATCAACTTGTAAAATAAATGTAAATAGAAGTTCTCTATGGAACAGGTGAAATCTTAGCTTTGTTGAACCCAGTGACAGTTATGTTGTCCCAAAGCAGTGTTGTTTACCTAATGTGCAGATGCCAATGTACACACAGAGTAGAGGTATTTTCTATTTAAATAATTTCTGCAGAGATGGGTGCTAGGTGGTAATCCACAAAGCTAGCACAACAGCCTACAAACTCTTAAGACTATTTATACAGTTCAAAACACAGAAATACACACCCTTAATTATAATTATTGTTTAGTACCTTATCTTAGCAGTTTCTATTCATTAGTACAGTCACTTTCATTTAAAGTTACATACAAGGTCCTTTAATTGATGTGTTCATGCTCCAGCACCATGGTAGGGGGTAGTCCAGTTCAGTCTCTAATTGAGTTGGTGGTTGTGGTCTCCCACTGCCACCTTCACCTTTCCCCCAGTTACTGCAAATCTTTGTTGAATTTATCTTTATGCAGCAGCTGAATGGTTTTCAACTGGTCTTGATGCCTCCTGTGGGGGGATGTTCCCTTGTTATCAGCCTTCTGTTCTGCTTCAAGGGTATATTCATTAGCAAGACATTTATTGTTTATACCAAGTGTCCAGTTTCACAGGGCCTTGTAACCTTTTTACAGCTCTTTGCTCTACCTTCTAAAATATATTTTACCTTTTTCAAAGTACGTTCTATCTTCTTAAAGTACATCAGTTATACTATTCATTGTAAACCCAATTTTTATCTTACTAAAAAAAAATAAATTAAAAATTACTGCCTGCTTCACATGAGTCTAGATGTTTCTTGGGGACTGGACTTTTTGCAAGGACTGATGCAGTAAGGGCAGCTCTTCATCAGCTTCTTCCGGCTGCCCAGTATGAGCAACCCTTGGCTATGTGTGTGGCTTTCCTCTTCATGGTAAACCACATGGACTAAAAAGACAAATGAAGGAGGGGACACTCACATGGTGCAAGAGTCAAACCCCCATCTGTTTGACTACAATAGCTTTTCTTCCCCTGTTTGCCAGCCAGGGATTGGCAGATCAGCAGTCCAAGGTAAACAGTATCTTCCACAAGCGTCTTCCATCATCATTAACACAAAATATGCATTAGAAGGTTCAAAGGTCTTCTGCCCAGAAGGTTGCCCCCTTGCTTTGTTTCATTGCAGGCTTGAAAATGAGTCTGTTTATATGGAGAGTCACTGGGGTGCCCACATTCCTGACATGAATGTAAACCTGTTCAGGGGAGGGGGTGAGGAAAGTCTGATTTGGATTCAGTTCAACAACAACAACAAAAATCATTCTTATATGCCACAGATATAAAAATATGTGAATTTCCTGGTATGTGAGATCATATGAATTGGAATAGTAAAAAAAAAAAAGGTTCAAAATAAAACCACAGGTATGTGAAAATCTGCAAGGCAAAGATTAGGCATTTTATTACAGTTCAGATACTGATGGGTGGTCCTGAAGGGGATGGTGCAGGAGCCCTGCATGCTTAAGAAATGGACAACCTCTCTAAAAAATTAATTTGCTTTGCCTAATATTCCACATTTTTCCATTGTTGTACCAGAACTGTGAGCTCTTTGGTTTTATTTTTCCTTGTGAGTCCAGGATACGCTGGATGAGCTGAAGCTGGTAACTGGAGGAACACTTGCCCAAGTGGGGAACCTGCAGGATTGTTTTCTTCAACAAATTGAACCTATTCCTCAGTACGCTGGTAAGGCCTGCAACTAGGAATTAAAATTGTTCCTTAGGATACCAGTGCAAAAAAGATAATGTTATGAATATTAAAAATGTGGAGAAGATCTATAGACAAGTAATAATAATTGTTTGAATTTACAGCCATAATAATTTCCTGTAAATGTTTTAGAAATAGATCAGTTTGAAGAGAAAAAAGTCATTCCCACTGGTAATAAAGCAATGATTTGTTGTCCTAGAGAAGGAGGAGTCTGTGGTGATTAAAAGAGGCTTTTTAGCCCACTTTGGAAGACAAACTTCTGTGATCATGATCTGTTTGTGTCAGCTTAGTAATATTTTAAGTATTCCTGTTGCAGACAGGAAGTAGTCCTAGATGTAATACATTGCTACTAGCTTTATGAAAATAGGTAGATGGATAGGGTACCAAGACCTATCGTTGTACTTATCCACATGGCCAGTATTAATCTTTTGTTGATCACCAGAGTATTCGGAGAGGGGAGGGACAAGGCACGAAGAAGGACACAGGAGGCTACAGAGCATGTTGGTGCTACAGCTACAGAGGCTGAGGGTCTGCATAGGAAAAGCCATTTCAAGGCAGCCACTAGTCCTGCCGCAAGTTAGCCGAGGCTTTTGTCACCTGCTGGACTGGAAATCTGCTCCAAAACCAGTTCATTTTCTGCCTGTGCTAAGCATTGTGGAGACAGAGCAGGGAACAGGGAGGAAAGAAAGGAGCTGAGGTTACTGGGATTCCCACAGGTCTCCAGGGGTGGGGTGCAGTCCCCTGTGATGGGTGAGGGTGCTCTCTATTGTGTCAACACAGCAAACCCGGCCTAGACTGACACATCTGTACCCCTTCTTAGTCCCTGTCGATCTGCCTTTCTGCTGCAGGGGTAAGGGGAAAAAAATGGGTTCAAACTGTGCGTGCAATATGTTAATATTATTGGGGGGAGGGAAGGGAGCATAAGGTTTGAAATAGGATCCATGAGAAGTTGTTTCTCTTGCACCCTTTCCTGTCCCCCCTGTCAAACCCAGCCCTACAGCATTGCTACTTTTGATTAGAATAGAGATAAGATACACAAATTTTGTATGAGAGCATCCTGGGTACATGAACGCGGGCATCAGTGGTGTGCAGTGATAACAGAGTCTGTTTTGCCTTTTAGCTAGGTGGATTCTCAGTGGAATCCTTCAAGTGAAATTAGTATCATATTAATAATAAAAAAACAAGTCATATGAACATATTCAAAGCCTACATAGTAAAATCCACCAAAGGAAAAGGTGCAAATGTTCCAACAGCAATATTAACTCAGCTGCCGTGCACTTTATATATGCTTCACGATGGCCTTTTAGAGGAGCAATGTATCAGGTAACCACACTTGCCTTTAGCCAGACAAAGATGGAATGCAAATGCTTAGCTGTATAAGGGTGTGAGACCTATGTATCTGGGTAAAAGCATGTGCTTACATATTAATTAGAAAATCCTTGAGAGAGTTTTAGGCCTAAATAACTGTACGTGGCTTTGACTGTGTGCCTGGTCATTGCTCACTGCTGTGGCAGCAGCATTCCCTCTGTGTTTGGTCTGTGAGGCTGAGACACCTAAGCAGTGTAGATGAGAATATGGTGGTCAGACAGAGGTTGAACATGTACATTTGGAGCTTGCTGTATGGGTAGGAAACTACAGTGTCAGGTGCACTGGGTTTGGCAGATTAGATTAGTATGCTGCATGTAATAACACAAAATCATACAGGTCAGAAGGGATCTTCAGAGGTCATCTAGTTCCTGTAGGGTACCTGAACCTGGCATAGTCTAAAAAAAAATAAAAATCCGTTGCACTAGACCAAAGGTTCTCTTAACCTAGCTACTGTTAGAGACAGTGTGTCAGTACAGACCCAAGGGCAAGAGTGGAGTTATGGTGTGGTTTTCCCTAAATACTTTACTATTCTCCAGCAGCTCATGGTGTACAGAGCTCTTTACTTGGAGGTGGAGTTTTCATGTTTTGTACTCAATATATTTTTCCTTCGATGAATCTGTCCAGTCAGTTTTGAATGCATGACTGGGAATGTCTCCTGGCAAGAAATCCATCATGTGTTTGAGTAGATATCTCCTTCTGTTTACTTTGAACCTGCCTCTTCATAATTCCACATGCAACTTGTATATGCAGCTTCCTTGGTGGAGGATTATAGGGTGCCAGGAAACTCTTGTCAACCATCATCCATACTTTAATCATGGCTGGATCTCTGGACAAGTAACCACAATCTCTTTGAAAGATGCTTGAGGACTCTGACTTTGCTGGATGGGGGAAAGTGGGGTGCTTAAGCCAGTATTGCTCCCAAGAGAGCTAGAAGAAGTATCTATGAGGCCTTTCATGGTGACCTGCAGTTACACAAGCTAGTGTTTCTGCTTTGCCCTACCTGGGCCAATTAGCTGTGCAACGAAGCTGGTTGCCTGCTCTAAATCTAAGGACCTGTGCTGGAACAGGTTGTCTAAGGAAGTTATGGATGCCCCATCATTGGAAGTGTTCAAAGTCAGGTTTGACGAGGCTTTGAGTAGCCTGACCTAGTGGAAGATGTTCCTGCCATGGCAACGGGCTTGTACTAGATGATCTTCAAAGGTCTCTTCCAACTCAAACCGTGCTGATTCCATACTGCAAGATCCTGGGAAGAGAAAGACAGGGTAGCTCCCTGATATGACCTCAGGCTTGCAGAGAATAAGCACGTCAAGTGACATCAGTGCCCCATTGGACAGTAATTCTTGAGATCTGTCTCTGAATTTAGTTACTTCTGTGAAAGCCATTCTGTTGCTCAGGCTGTTACTGACTCAGACTATAGGCCTAGGCACTAGCTGAACTGGGGAGATGCCTAAGTAGGTGTGGTACAGATGAGACTAACTACGTGGTAGGAAAGATAACTCTATAGCTTCAGGCTGTACCTTTTGCTTACTCTGCTGCCTCCTGGGAAAAGCCACCCCACAGTATACTGTGGACCAGCAGCTCCCTGAAAAGCCTCTCTGAGTTCTCACCACAGATCTCCAGTCATTCTCCTGCAGGTGGGGCCTACCATAGGACTTGGCTTTAAATGGAAGAGGAGAAAAAAACAAAAAACGAAAAACAAAACAACTACAGGAAGTCATCTGTTTAAGCTCTGCTGGTTAAATTTGCAAGCAAGACATGTAGTTCATAGCAGTTTAAACTGTTTAGTCCACCTTAAAGTTTCACACTCTGCAAAACTTAACTGTACAGAATAGATCTGGTTTTGATTTAGATGCCAGCCAACAAACAGCATCTGAAATCTTCAGAATTTTTTGCAGATCTCAATCAATAATGCCTAAACCATTCTTTGTTTAAAAAAAACAAGCAAAACAAGAACAGACACCAGCATCTGTCCCAACAGCCTGCGTGCCAAGTTCCACTATGGGATTCTGAAATACCCATGATATTAAGTCCTGTTGCCTCCTTTCCAAATAAAAATAAGACAAGGTTGGGACTAGAACAGAGACAGGTTCTGGAACAGGTGGTTCCCGAGTCTTTATACTTGTTTGGTGTTTTGATGAGAAAATCTGAAATGAAGAAAACATAGTATATGAGGAGTTGGATGATTCCCACTAGAATGTTTGGAAACAGTTAGACATGCTTTGAAGTACAAAACAATGAGGTAAACATTAAGAAAAGCATTTTTCATATAAGCTTTCAATACTTGCAAAAGTAACACATGAATAAACCTCCCTGAAGCCACTGGGCACAATATCAAAGTATCCTGCCTGCTTGGAATGTAAAAGAGCATATATTTGTGAAATTTGTTTTGACATACAGACTTAGACAAGTAAACAAATAGCTGCTGGAGAGAGCTACAAACTCAGAAGTGAGCTACAAACAGAAACTACTATGACCTACTGTTCAAGACAGGCTTGCTGCTTCTCCTCTGTCAATAGGTCAAAGCTAACGTTTCATTTAACAGATAAAGAGTATCATGTGAAGATCTTGGGTCAGTTCTGGTCCTTCCCTATGGCTCATTACAGATGTAACTTTTGGTCTTCTCTTAGAGGTCTTTAATTTGTTACTTGGTATAGAGAACTGGCTTTGGTGTGAGTTCATAGCATGTTGAGTAGATGTTTTGTGAGTCCATACAAGTTCTGCACCCCTAGAAGCATATACAGCCATGAAGCTTGTGCACAGCTGCCTTTTGGAAGAAAAGCCAAATGACTATCACGGGTATTAAAAGCACTGTTTTGGTCAGAGCAGGCCATCTTGATGCATGGTTGGAGCTGCTTAGTGAGCTTGGTTAGAAAGCTGGGTCGCTTCACTTTGAAAAGTGTGCAGGAATCAGTTGTGGTGACATGGAATAAACTTATGGAGGGTGACTTCCCACTGTATGCACAGATACTTCATGTCCCTGCCTTTCCCTCCTGTCTCAAATGGCTTATCACAAAATCTGGTCTTAAAATCCTAAGGTTTCACTTAGGGTTGCTGGCCTCAGGCTTGGGGGGAACCAGTAATGCTGGTGGCATTAGTTGTCAGTGTTGTTAGGCCTAACTAGAGAACCTTGACACTGAAATAACAGTAGAAAAATCACACTGTCTGTGGAGAGGTTTCTGCTTTGTATTTTTCTGTGGTATATGGTGGAGTTCAGTTCAGGAAAGCCTTGAGCTCATGCAAGCCACTCTATAAAAATTTGGAGCTAGATACTGTGTTTGCTGTAAGGATTCCTACAGAGCTTAAGTAGCAGTAATGTCTGTCTTCCTCAGCTCTTCATGGTGTTTCCATCTTGTAGCTCAGAAAATATTATGGCAAATTAAGGAAAGTTATGTGCATTGTACAGTCTTTTTCATTTCTGTTTCCCTGCAGGTGATTTTAATAGGCAGCTGATGGGTCAGATGATGCAGATGAACCAAATACTTGGAGATGTGAAAGACCTTCTCAGACAACAGGTACTGTATAAAGACTTCAGCGTGAAGTATCCCAAGTTTGCCACTTTTGATAGAGTCAGTGCAGAATTCACATAAGCAATAAATTCCTGTGTAGAGTTCATTGCCTCAGAGGCATGACACAGTGGAGAAGAAATAACCATATAGGTCCCGTTACCCTGTGCTCGCTGTGGAGGATCATTGAATGTGGGAGTGTAGGTGACTTGCTTATTCAGATCCAGAAAATCTAGTGTCTTCAGTGGAGAGGAACTAGAGTAGCCACCCTAGCCCACTGTTACAGAGGTAGGTCAGTTACACAGGACTGAAATTGCATTTGTTCCACTTGCTGGTGGGTGTCAGAATGGGAATTGCTGGTGGTGCATGCTTTTAGTTAAGCGTGTCATTCTTAAGGATGCTGTTGAGGAAGGCTGAACTGAAGTACAACATTATCACTGTCCTTAATTTTATGGAGTACAAAGTGGATCTCATTCAAGATAGGGTACCTAAGTTGCATGGTTTGAGTGGCATCTTGGGGGAAAAGTGATAATGCTTTTTCTGGCAGCCAGGTGCAAACTGGAGCTGTCTGTATCCAAATAATGTTTATTTTCTATAACCTCAAGGTCAAAGAAACAACTTTTCTGAGAAATACCATAGCTGAGTGCCAAGCATGTGGTAAGTATTCCTGTTATTTCCTGTAAAAGGCAGCCAGATGAGATGTACAGTTGTTTTAAAGCTAATATTGATTGCATCAGCTTTATGTGGCTTCTAAGAAGTACTTTAAAAAAATATTGTGTCCAAATTTCTAGATGTATTGGATACACATTTAAAATATATTTTCATTAGAGAGAAAGCTTTCAGTTTCCATAGACCTGACAATCACCTACGGGAGGATAAAACCCTGTTAAACCAAGCAGTACCACTCATTCTGTACTGTCAGTTCTCTCTCTGCCACAAAGCTGTGCCACGTGTTCCTGGGGAGAGAGACATTGCCTGCCAGATGTCTCATGAGCAATTTTAGTAGAAGGACAAGGCAGGAATCATGTTCTGTTCTAGCTGGTATTGTCAGTCTGAGGAAGACCCTGTGCAGTCAACCTGAAAGCTGCCTGTTTCCGAGTAGGCAGTCATTGGTTAACAGCAGTAAGACCAAAATGTAGTCTCCATGTTTTCACAAAATGAAAGAAATAAGTGCTCTTTCCCAAACACCACTGCATGGCCCTCCTACACAACTGACAGTCAGGATGCACATGCCCTCAGTATAAAACCTTAAACTCATCAGGCTTTCCAGTTCATTTCTTCTCCCAGTCTGTCAGCCTCGTCAAAACTCAGGTTGAGCTCCAGCCAGGTTAACCTTTATCTGTAAGCGCCAAAGAAAAAGCCTTTAAATCCTGCAGTGCTAAGGTTCATCACCTGCCAGAGTCTTGGAAAACCTTGCTTTTCCTCAGGGCTGGTCTCTGTGCACCTAAGCCAGCATACCTGCATGTCCTGCTGCATGTTCGTGGGCTGCCAGCTGCTGCTACTTTATTCCCCTTATTTGTAGACTGGCAGATAGGCTCTTGTGAAACCATGGCACTGTTTTTCTTACAAAGTGGTAGTGTTGCCGCTTTAGCCAAAGAAATGCCTTGTACCATCATGCTTGACTGCCTTGGGCCATCTGAGTTCACTGGCTTTCAGAGCTTCTACCCCTGGCCACCAGCAGATCTATGCTGGGACTAACCTCACAGGAGGTCTCCCATGCGTAGCCAGGAGAAGCACATGGGCCGAACAAAATAGCCTTAATTTCCCCTGTCTGGGGACACAACAAGCTGCTGGGCCATTCCCAGCATGAACTCTCTTCAGCCGCAGCACAGCTGGTAGCAGCGCAGTGCAGAAACACGAAGGCCCTGCTGCGCAGCTTCTTGGGGGTCTCTTCAGAGCGCTTGCCAGCTGAAAGCCATGATGGATGTTTCTTTCAATCGCTGAAACTGTTGTTCTTTTTGCATTAAAGGTTTGGGAACTGTGAATTTTCCAACTCAGCTGCCTAGGCGCAGTAAACCCAAATGCGAAGTTAATTCCTGCTTCAGGGGAGTCAGGTGCGTGGAGACAGCAGAGGGATTTCAGTGCGGCCCCTGCCCTGAAGGGCTCACGGGAAATGGAGTTACCTGCTCAGATATCGATGAGGTAAAATAGTGACTTTCATTGAATTGAGAAAAGAAAAAAAAAAAAAAAAAGCACTAAAAAGCAACTATTTTATGCATATCAATGGGTTGCTGATGCTTGCTGTCTTCAGCATTTGCTGACTGCTTGCAAAGTGAATATTAATTCATTCTGAGTTGATTCTGCCTCCCTATTTTGCTGTTTCTGCAACTTTATGGAGATTGTATGTATGCAAACTTGAAATACCCTGGTGAGTTGAAAAGTCACTTAAAGGAGTTCAGTGTTTGGAAAAAAAAAATAAAATAAAACCAAAACCAGCCAAAACAAGGTTTTGATGTATTGTTTCTATTCCCCAAGAAGATGCAGTAGCTTCTGTTACAGGCAGAACTGCAGAAGCACTTCTTGTCAGTATGGGCTTTGTTTCTTTAAACTGTAGTGCTCCTGAACCGGCCTTGGAGACCAAAGTCTTCTCTTCAACCCAAACTGCAAGGCATATTTTTGGCCTTACCTTTAAAGTCTATGAAAGAAAAGAAACATTTATTGTTATTGTTCCTTCTGCTTCTTTATGGTTGTGGTGAAAGCTGGTAATGTTGACTTAAATGTTGACTTGTGGTATATGTTAGAAATTCAGAGCTTGCTTGTATTGAGGACTGAGTTAATAAATTTACAATATCTTAAACAATTAAAACCTGTGTTAATTGGAATGTGACACTCAGAACGCAAACAACAAAACCACTTAGAGCTTCACTGCATTTTTTCTGTGTGATTATTTTTGCCATTACTCTGTAGTGATTTTTGTGGAAAAGCACCTGGATGTAGTAGACCAGGGAACCAAGAGAATTAGGTCTTTAACCGTGCCTGTGGATAACACAGTACTACCAATGTACCTGCCTAATGATGTAAAACAGCAAAAGCAATTCCTTTTTTTTCCCTCCTTGGCCAACAAGAGATGTGCTTTGACTGCTGTTTTGGTTTACTCCCTCCTGTAGGCCATCAGCAGGGAGGATGCGATGTGCCCAATTTGTGTCTGTCTGTAAAAAACACTGGGAAGGGAAAGTGGGTTGAGTGTGGCGGTTTCCTGAGTTGTAGGCGATGTCTTTTGTTTTGCCTCACATGGCATGGACTGTGTCTGCTGCAACAGAAGGTGCAAGAAATGGAGATGAAGCTCTAAAATGTGAATACAAGAGGTGAAGCTGAGACAGTTGTGGTGTGAGTTTCGTGCCACAGACAACCGTGGTGAGAGACTCGAGGCAGCCTAGGTGGAGCCCACCAGTACAGATGGGTTCCACCTCCTGAGCCATACCCAGACTGAGGCAAAGTGTGGCAATAATCTCCTCCCTGCCGTTGTGAGGGTTGGAGCAACTCTACCCATAGCAGCGGTGGTGGGAAGACAAATGTAGCAACCCAGCATTAATGTGGTTTTCTGTGAGCAATCAGGCTCTGCCAGTGGAGATTGATGTGCCTTCATGTTCTTGCCACTGCTCCACATGGCAGACCTGATTTCTAACATATGTTTTTAATATATGTTTCTAATACAGAAACAGTGAGGAGATGTTGCCAAGATGGTGTCACAGAGGTGTAGTCTTGCTTGTATGAGGTCTTTTTGTAGACACTGCTACTAAAATGCCATCTAGTCTGGTGCAGTTTGCTTCACCAATAAATATCACCTTTAACAGATGGATTTTCACTTATGGTTGTGCAGGGGGAAAAGGGAGATAATAAATGGCAGTAACTTTTCATTGTCTAATAAGGGGGGATGTGTCATATTATCTGTTTTCCTGAGTTAGCTGAGACTAAGAAGGAAAGTAATTTTTTTTTTCAAAAGCTCTTTAGGAATCTGTTCTGGGAGAGCACCTTTCTACTGACTAAAATATTTCTGTACTTCCTGATTACTGGCATTTAAAAAGAACTTCATGTACAAATTCTGATAAAAGACAAATCTAGAAGCTTCCTCACTAAGAGATGCCATCGTCTTTTCTGAGGCAGTTAGCATCTCTGTGATATGCTTGCTCCTCTATTCGTTACCAGTCTGAAGACATCACATTGATATGCTGATGCCCTGTACCTTGGGAACTGCGGCTCTGTTCTGCCTACAGTGTACTTCGAGTGCCCTCTGCTGCCTACAGTAAAAAATCCATGGCAAATAAGGAGCAGAAAATGTCTGTCCTAGGTTTTACATTTTCCTTAGCCTAGTTGTGGACCTACTTCTAACAAATCTCTCCATCAAACACGTTTTGATGTTAAACATACCTTTTCTTTCTCCCTTGTGTGTGTGTTTGGTTACAAGTGGTACATTTGTTGTAGGTGGGTATCTTCTGCCTTGTTCACCCTCCATCTTGCAGATGTTTTTTTTGTTAGTGATGGAGGGGGGGAGAAAAGGCATATTTTTAAAACTCGTATATTTCTTTCTCATGTTTCTTATTTACTGTTGTCTTTGAGCCATATGTGGCATGATGGGATGTTGACGTTTTCAGTACTCTCACA
Source organism: Limosa lapponica baueri (assembly GCA_002844005.1). NCBI lineage: Eukaryota > Metazoa > Chordata > Aves > Charadriiformes > Scolopacidae > Limosa > Limosa lapponica. The sequence goes on along the minus strand of KZ505758.1, from coordinate 948,938 downwards.
AATGTTAGCTAGCAGGTAGTGTTGGTGTTGGAGGGGCAGCAATCCAGGATGTGGTTCCCAAACTGGCGTCCACCAGGCCAGTGAAATGGGTCACAGCCATTCTGTAAAACCGAATGAGGTAATGAAGCCAATGATGCCTTCAGGCGAAGGGTAATGCTGTGGGCATGTGGTATCTTGGGAGAAGTGCTGAGGGTTCTCTGTGGGCCTCTGGTCTAGAAACGTGTGGGTGCCACTGACACATCATTGCTCATCTTTAGGTCACTTCTGGCTATGAGCTTTGCCCAAATTTAAATGAGGGAAAATGCTGCTGCCACTTCTGTGTGTACAAAACACAACTGCAGGACCATTCCGTGGGCTGGAGTTATGTGGCTCTCCTGATACTGTGGTCTGTACCCTTCCAGGGGGCTCTCAGCCTCTGAGGGAGTGAAAACCTGCCCGGCAAAAGGAAGGACTGGGGATCAGAGGTTAGGGCATCAACTACAGTCTATAATGGAAGATTGCAAGTGTTACTTGAATTGCTGAGATAGCTGAAGACCTACTGGAGTCAGAAATACCTACAGAGCCTGTTTCCTCTGTAAGCGAGCTCTGAACAGAAGACATACAGACACTGCATGCAGCACTGCCTTTGACTGAGAGACCTGTCCACATGGTCAGAGTCTGAACGTTCCTGAAGTACGAACGTGTGCTCGGTTCATTTTTTTTCTTTACAGTGTCGTTACAACCCTTGCTTCCCTGGAGTGCGATGTGTGAACACTGCTCCAGGTTTCCGATGTGAGGCCTGTCCCCCAGGATATACAGGACAAACCGTGCAAGGGATAGGACTCAGCTATGCCAAGAGCAATAAGCAGGTAAGTGACGGCTTCACTGCAGCAACTGCTGTTGCAAGATGTTGGTTTATATCAATGCATCTGTATTGTATTTTATTTATATGTCAGTCATTCCATTATTGCCCTGTGCAGTTAGGCAGAGCTCACGGTGTTTCAATTAGAAGATCCGAGTTGGGTTTGCTTGGCTTTAATGAGAGCATTAACAGTCTAAGACTCAGGACGAGTAAGGAGACAAGAAAAAATATCATTGTCTTCATGGGTATCTCTGATCAGTTTTAAATGGGGCTCTGTTGATTTCTGTAAACTGACTTTGAACTAGGAAAAGTATGATAGAAAAGGGTTATTTTACTGTAATTTTTTGCATGTTCCTGTAGCATCCTACAAGGGCAACATAGTTCTTGTCTTAAATCTTGTGGACAAACCAGAAGCCCATACTAAGGTTGAAATTTTCTGTATCACACTGTCTCTTCGGGGTTGATATGTGCCTGGAGATCCATTGGAAAATTAGCCTATAGGTATGTCTGTGCCATTCTGAGAGCAATTTCAGGAGAGACTATGGCTCTTTTCTAGACTTAAACTTTGGTGGCTTTTCTTCAGACTTGGATCTCTAATTGACATTGTTTTTATTACATGTTGATTTGTTTTATTGCTAGGTCTGCTTAGATATTGATGAATGTCAGAATGGTGGACTTGGACTCTGCGTTCCAAATTCCCATTGCATAAACACTTTGGTAAGGACCTTTTAATTTGTGGCTTTAAAAAAAAAAAAAAAGATTGTTTTAAGATTCCGTGAGGCTAGGATTTGATTTGTGGCTCTGAGTGAAGAGCTGAACAATATAATTTGTTTATTTGGCTTCATCTAAACCAAAGAAACCCTTCCTCTTTTCCTGAATAATGCTAAAAAATATAATCAATACTTGTTTTGTGATTAACATGTCTACCTGAGCTGTATCACATTCTCTGAGGAATGGCAGGAACTCTTCTCTCCACACCATCTGGTTATGTTTGTTTATGGGCATGTTATTGTGAGGAGCCTGCTTTGAAAGATTAAACCTTTGCTTCCCCTCTTTTCCCACATGGGAACTGCTGCAGCAAGCTGTTCCCTGGGTACTCTTTTTATAGTTGTAATGTCTTCACTTCGTAAGGGTATTTATATAGTACTGGATGTCTCTCTCAATAAGTACAGAGAGGAGAGCTGCAACTGGGACAAATGCTTTTAATGCCAACACCCCCAGGTCCTTTCCTCCTGGGCAGTTCTCCAGCCACTCTGCCCCAAGCCTGTAGCACTGCATGGGGTTGTTGTGACCCAAGGGCAGGACCTGACACTTGCCCTTGTTGAGCCTCATGCCATTGGCCTTGGCCCATTGATCCAGCCTGTCCAGGTCCCTCTGTAGAGCCTTTCCACCCTCAAGCAGATCGACACTCCCGCCCAACTTGGTGTGATCTTGCAGTCTTACTGAGGGTGCACTCGATCCCCTCATCCAGATCATTGATAAAGATATTAAACAGAACCAGACCCAATACTGAGCCCTGGCGAACACCACTTGTGACTGGCCACCAACTGGATTTAACTCCATTCACCACAACTCAGCCTTGCAACCAGTTTTTTACCCAGCAGGTAGAATGCCCATCCAAGCCATGAGCAGCCAGTTTCTTCAGGAGAATACTGTGGGAAACAGTGTCAAAGGCTTTACTAAAGTTCAGGTAGACAACACTCACGGCCTTTCACTCATCCGCTAAGTGGGTCATCTTGTCACAGAAGGAGATCAGGTTGGGCAAGCAGGCCCTGCCTTTCTTCACCTGATTGTCCTATATGTGCCACTTATTCCACTGTCAAATATTGTTCTGCTATAGCTAGCTATACAGAGCAGGCTTTCTCCATAACAAGAAAAGGGTTAAAAGTATCCTGCAGATGTAAAAATGGTCATTTTTGTAGCTAGATTATTGTTGAGGCTACCAGTAGTGTTCAAAGTGGTGTGCTTTCCTTGCGAATAATCTTGTTTTTCTAGGACTACTTTCACTGTTCAATATGTTTCTATTTTTTTTTCTTTTTTATTTTTTTTTAATACCTAGAATATTTCTGTCACATGTTGTATCCTATTGCATGGCTAGACATGACTAGTCCTCTTCAGGAGGCCATCAGGCCCTGTTTGCAGAGGACAACAAGTGGCCTGCCATCTGTCAAAACTGAGAAGTGTGTGCTTTTTACTCCTGTCTCCCTTTAGAAACAGTTTGTTCTGGCAGTGCTGCCTTAAAGGTTATTTTAATGCATGCCAGGGCTTGATCTAGGACAGAATATACTAAGCCAATTTAGCAGACTCCAGAAGATATTACTCTGGCATCCATTAGGAGACAGTGCACAGGCCAGTATGTTTTATATAGGCCATACCATTTACATGGCCCAGTGATTATTTTACTTTTCAATCATCTGTGTATCTTCATCTTCAGCCTGAAAGTATGCAGACAGCACAGAATTAAAATTTGGAATGAAGCTAGGAACAGAGGACAGAAATAATGCCCCGTTGGGTAGTAAATGTATCTCTCTGTCATGGTGGACTGGGACAATCCTGGCAGTTCCTCCAATAGGCTTTGTATGGGAAGAGTGAAGTTGTGTGAAGTGCCTCAGTTTCACAAAGGGATGGATGCACAAGTTTTTCAGAGGTTTGCCTGTTTCTGTTCCTTGACATGTAAAAATAGTTATTCTTTATAAGGAAAAAATACTGTTTTCCATTAACTTTTATGTCGTAGGTTGCAAATCTACAAGTATGTGAGATAGAGGAAAGAAAGCCACATAAGACCACTTTTTATCAGCACTTATTCATTCATTTCTCAGGTAGTGATTGTCCCAGCACAAACTGAAATTCCTTGGCTTAGCTCCTTTGAGTGTGTTTACCCAAGAGTGGCACAAATATAGAATATATGTGTATGCATCTATATAAGCCGCTGCAAACGGTTACATGGATGTTCTTATTGCAGTATAAATGAGGATGACTGTGTCTTCAACTCCTGAATTGTTTTATGAAGAACATGATTTAGCTCAAACTGGCTTTAAAATCATTTAAGTTAAAAAATAAATAAAATAGGGCAAAGACATGATGAACTTTCTTGTCTCTCTTTGATTAAAAGTTGTGCCCAGTTGAGTTTATCTAAACTGATGGGTCTGCTTTACACTGAAATAAGAGCATCCAGTGTGATTAAGCAGGTGCTGCTTAGAATTTTACACAAAGTTTTGTCCACCTGGAAGCAGCTGAGAGTGATGCTTGCAGGGATAAGGCATCATGAAGAATCTTTTGCTGCTACATGACTTTTGTCTGGCTTAACGAAAGACTGGTCTGAACAGGCGAGAGTTGAGCATATTTTCCAGCATGTGCTGTGGAAACTGAACCTGCATTTCATGTAGAAAATAAAGTTTGCTCACAGTGCAAGAGGCCTCAATGGATGAAATACTACACTTGCACAGCACAAGCAGTGTGACATGAATCTCGCTCACATGCTTGTTTTAATAGAAAAATTAGTCCTGTTAAAAGGCTGGCTAGTAACTTTTTGTTTTTTACAGGGATCTTACCGCTGTGGCCAGTGCAAACCAGGATATACAGGAGACCAAGCCAGGGGATGCCAGGCTGAGAGGAGCTGCAGAAATAGAGCCCTCAATCCATGCAGCATCCATGCTCGTTGTATTGAGGAGAAGCGAGGAGAGGTGACATGTATTGTGAGTTCATAAAATCATGCATTTGTATAGTGAAAAATAGCATTTTTTAGGCTGGAACTCAGACAGCCTTTGTGGTCTTTATATAAAGTTGGGTGTTTTAACTAGATTGTGGCACGCTGGCCCAGACCAGCTATGAAAATAGCAAGACTGAGTCTGTCTTGCGATTGTTTTCTTCTTCTTGCTTCTAGATCTGTAAGACAGCTATACTATTGTACCATATTTACTGTGTCTGTGTAATTAGATCTTTTGGGAATGGCTTTTATAGACTTTCTACAGTCTCCTCAGAAAGTGCTGTTGAGTGTCACTCTACAGAAAACATCACAAGGGCAAATTCCTCTCCTGGTGATCAGATACATAGCTGTGGGTGGGGATGCTCTCTACACAGCCAACGTGTCAGTACTTGCATGCTGATAGAGAAGGTATTTTTCCAAGTGAGACCACAGATTCTAGGCACAGGTAGGCTGTACTGTGATTCCCAGCCCTGGGAGCAGAGGAGTACCAAGTGGCATACGAGCTTTTGTTGCAAGAGTCTAACCGAAGTGTATTACTTAGTTTTAACGGCTTGCAGGGGGATGCAAGAGGCTAATCTTGTGTCTTAAATTTGGATACAGTGCATGCTTCTGCTGGCACTTACTTTGTTCTCATTTTTAAGTACATCTATTTCAAAGAAGAAGAATCTAGGATATTATAAGCCCATGCTATAATGGGAAGATGCCTAGACACTTGTGTTAGGCAAATCCTCGTTTTAAGGGGAGGCCAGACTTTGGCATGCAGTTCTATGTCTGTATCTTCAATGACAATACAAATAAGGCATTGGTTGAAGCAATCCCAATTTAATCGTCTAGGAGAAACTTGTGTACAGATGCACTTAATTTGCTGATGCAAACTTACTAACTGTTAGCACAGTTTTTTCTTAAAACTTGCTCTGGTAGCAGACATTTTCTAGAGATACTGAACAAAACAGTCACCCCATCTAACCATGGGCCCTTTGCTGAGATGCCAGGTGCATATTCTGCCTAGATCCTCTCTTTCCCCCCCACCCCCTGCAGGTGAGGAACGAAAATTGATTCCTGACCAGCGTCTAAAAGTAATCTATAGCTCCCACTGAAATCATTAGGTGTTGCAGGCATATGTTCCATTTAACACTGTCTTAGCTCTTTCTAGCTGTGTGTATAGAGAGCTTGAAACAAAGATTTTTCTTTCCACTTTGACAGATATTGAAGTGTACCTCATTATACTTCAGTGTCTGTCCATGCCTTCTGTATGTTAGTGTTAGTCAAGATGGATGTGGAGTTTCCATCTTGAATGTTGCTATAGTGACTCGTTAACCTTTTGGTAGTACTACAATGGTGTTTCATTGATAGTGTGGCATTGGCTGGGCTGGTGATGGTTACATTTGTGGAAAAGATGTCGACATTGATGGCTACCCTAATGAAGAACTCTTATGCTCTGCTGAAAACTGCAGAAAGGTAAGAAATTCTTTCTTAATCCTGCAATCATTCAGAGCGTGAAAGGGTGAAGAGTGGAAGAAACATGACTACATATATTAACCTTTTTGCAAGTTATTGAGTTCCTCTGGATAAATTGTATTTAATTTCATTAATTGATAAATTAAAACAATAATAGAAAAAGTCATTAAAATTGTGAAGGCATCCAGTTTACCTATAGAACACCAGACTTGTCTCATTTTTTGCCTAGGACAATTGCAGATTTGTCCCAAACTCTGGACAGGAAGATGCTGATGGTGATGGGATTGGAGATGCTTGTGATGATGATGCGGATGGAGATGGCATTCCCAATGAACAGGTGCTGTGTATAGATCAGGGTGCAGGGGTCTGTGCAAACAAAAGGGTTTCACTTTACTGCAATAGGCAGTGATTTTTCAAATCTGGCTTCCTACTATTTGCCAGAGATTATCCCATACCCATCATTGTCTTTTATACAATGGTTCTTGTTATAAGATGTAAAAAACCCAGGCTGTCTCACCCAGCCTTGAATCTCACAGTGTGTGCTCCACTGTTATATTTTAGCATTGAATTCTAGCACTTTCTGTATACAGAACTTGTGTTCTTCTGTCATGCTGTCCCATAGCATGGCCTTCAGGAACATTACTTGCATTAGTGTCTTTCTTTTTAAAGGGCAGGTTGACCTGACATCACATTCCATGAGGGATCCAAAACCCACAGAAATTAATGGTGTGTGGCCAATAACTTGAAAAAGCTTTGAATCATGTTCGCAAAGTGAAAGAGGTTTCCATGCGGGTACACTGCTGCAGAACTTATCAGAGAAAAAATTCATCCATAAAAGCTCTTTTGTGTTCACCCTGTATCCTTACATGCCCATTGTTATTCTACATTAAGATCCTTCTGTGATATTGCTTAATGCACTCCCAAAGAAGACAATAAGAACACTCTGTCCAGAGTACAAATGTCCTTGTGGGGCTAGGGCAGACTAGCAATCAATCACAGAAGGTCTGTCTCAGGCTGTTTTGCCACAGAAGCCAATCCTGGTAGCTTGAAGCAACTTGTTTTATTAATGTTCTGTAAGAAAATAAGTTAAATTCTCCTCCAACTGTAAATCTATATGCACCTTTGCAATCAAGTAACTTCTGTATTGATGCTAAGCCTCCATGTGTGCAAGAGGATGAGGTCATGGGTGTGCTAGGAAGGAGAGTAACATTTACAACACTTTGAAATAAAATTTTCACCACGTGTCCTGATGATCTTAGAGCATCAATAGCAGCTTGATTGACAAAAAAACCCCCAAACTTGTACCTTTCTTCATCAAAAAGTCCCGTTTTTACAAGTGTTTCAGCTTTGGTTTGAATCTCTACCAGAAGGGGGCAACCATCTTTCACCAAGAGCATCTAGAAAAAAACTCTGTCAGGGTCTGTGAAGTGCAGCTTTAGAGAAGAACCATGTAGAAAGCCAGGGCACCAAAATAGGTTACATCACCATGAGTGCTTCCCAAATGACAATCAGAAATCAGAGTTGTAAATAAAGCTTTGTGATACTGGGGGTTTATGTTTAGTGTTCACATGGTGTGGTTCAAAGAAGAGCTTTGATGGAGTCAGTGAAATTGCATCCAGAGCTAATATTCACAGAAAATGTCAAACTGCTCACAGTAGTCATTTTTTGTGAAAGCAGGAATAAGTACAAGAGTTATATAAGTCCACTAAAGTAGAAATTAAAGATTCAGGGCCCAGTTCATGTCTGATTTGAATCTGTGTCTCTTGCAGGATAACTGTGTCTTGGCTCCCAATGTTAACCAGAGAAATGGTGACCAAGATATCTTTGGAGATGCTTGTGACAATTGCCGCAATGTCCTGAATAATGACCAGAGGGACACAGATGGTGATGGGAAAGGAGATGCTTGTGATGATGACATGGATGGAGATGGTTGGTAATTCTTCACTTCCAGCTTCTCTGGTGTTCTTGAAACTTGTTCAGAGCGTGCTGTGTGTTAGGAGATTTCCCGTCATCAGCTGCACGTTGTCTTTCTTCGTGAAACCTGTGTTTGGAATCCTTTTCATTTAGATTAATATATATCTTTTGGCCTCTGTTGGAAGCACTGAATACTGTAACAGATAAACCAAGCCACATTTCATGTCATTCAGTAATTTCTTAAAGGTGCAAACATGTCCCGGAGTACCCAGCTGCTGCCTGTCCCAGATGCCCAAAAGCTACAGAATGTATTATTTTCATTCCTGTAGCAGGCTTGAAAGAAGTTAAAAAATCACAACCCTTCAAATGTAATAATAAAAATTAAACATCCCGTCCTGTAAGCTGTGATACAGGAACAGGATAGAATGAATTGTGTGTAATAAATGAAGTGTGTGTGGTGAGGTTGAAAGCTGATCTTTGGCAAGATGTTCCCAACTTCTATTAAATGGATGGATGCACACGTAAGAAAGATCTGATGTGCAGGCTTATAATATCATTGCAGGATGAAGTAGTTGCTGAAAAGTAATAGTGTCCTTGTTGTTCTTGATGTTTATGTTGTCCAATAACAAATATGGGAATTGTCTTTAACTAACATCCAATCCACTTTTTGCTAGGTATTAAGAACCTTTTGGATAACTGTCAGAGGATCCCCAATGAGGACCAGGAGGACAAGGATAATGACGGTGTTGGTGATGCCTGTGACAGCTGCCCTACAGTCAGCAACCCAAACCAGGTTAGCAGGCAGAAGGAAAAAACACCTTCGTTTAGGGAGAGGGACTGCTGAGGTCCAAAAAGATGGACGAGAATGAGGCAGCCCATGCAGCCACAGTGTTTATCTTTTAATAATAGTCATTCAGTAAAGTTTTATGGAGCTTCAGACTCTCCTGACTTTGAAAGGGGAGCCACCAGGTGTATTTTCGTAGCTTGAGATGTTGTTAGCACCTCTGCTCTGCCAGTATCTTCCACTGTCATACTCTGAAATGTGGGTGTGCTCCAGTCCCCCAGAGTCCAACGCCAGACTCTACACAATGATGTGATTTAGTTGTATTTGGTATTTCTTTAGTTAGGGCAAAATCCTGGTGTCTTTATTTAGCAAAACTTTCACTGCTCCTAGGTGGGAAGTCAGCAACTCTTTTCATACATTTTGAAATCTGATTAAGACCCTTGTGACTAAGAAAAATGCTGGAAGCACTTTATTTTAATTGTATTTGATTTGGTTGTGTTGTGGTTTAATATTGCCATTTTAATATATGCCCTCAGCAGCTGATACTGGAACTTTCTCCGTTTCCTTTTGCAGTCTGATGTTGACAATGACCTGGTTGGAGACTCCTGTGATACCAATCAGGACAGGTATGCTGTGTTGTGGCTTGTAATGACAGCAGGGAAGTGGAAGAGGCTAGTCTGGAGCTGAAGCATGCTACTGATTCCTAGAGAGCTGTAATCCCCCAGACTAGCCTGGGTTTAATTCCAGTACCTCCTCAAAGAGATGTTATTTCAAAAACAACGTTATGATTTATGAGCCTTGTTTGTTCACTTCCCTGTGGCAGTACAGTTATGGAGCCCTTCACCTTTAGCCCCACCTTCACGCAGGCTTCCTGTGAGTTTCTGTGGAAGTGATATTCAGAGCAGTTCTCTGGCTGTGAAACCCAGAGCGCTGCTCAGAGCTTCTTAGTGAGGTAGCATCTTCTTTTTTTTTCTTTATTTGTCATTCCACCTTTCTTTTTTTCTTTAGCAGAAATTTCACAGTTAAAGGCTGTTATGTTTTTCAGTAAGAACCTAGTGTTTCAGAAACAGAATTTTATTATCAAGTGTGAAACGTTTGCAGATAAACCCTTTTGCTTTAGCACAGTGAGAGTGGCAAAGCTCCTCTGTGGCTTTTACTTGCCCTGAGTGCTCAGGGGAGCACGTCCCATGAAAAACTGCTAATGCCTGGCTGGAAGTAACTTCTGCATAACCAGCTTTGGGGGTGGCAAGTCCCCCGCCCCGTGCTCCTTACTTACAGCAAGAGGAAAGGGAAGTGATAAATCCTGTGCTGGCACAGCATTTCTCCAGCCGCAGGCAGCTGCAGGGTCTCACCCCAGTGCCGCTGGTGGGTGCTGATGTCTGGATCTTGGGGAGCCCGCTTCCCCACCTCCACAGGGAGCGTTACCAGTCTTGACCATTAGCTGCCAAGGCCCCCAGCTGGAAGCTGTTTTACTTTCAAGTGCCTTTTTTTCCTGTTTTAAAAAAGCACTTTTTTTTTTTTCCTCAAACCTATCTAGTGTGTATGAAGCATCGCCTGGTTAGAAAGGCTGTGCCTCTACCTGAGGCTAACCTTGCAATAGATATAGGTGCTCGGTCCTCATTGCTTTTTATCTCAAGAATGTGAAGACATTAGCTGATCTGGCCTAAAATTAAAGCACCTTTTCTAAGCAGGGAGAGAGAGCTGGGAATATGCATAGCTATAAGCTGCAGCACTGCCCTAATTTGGCTGCATGTCACTTCTGCTCCTTTTTGCTAGGCAAAAAGCTACTGAGGGGAAGCATACCTGTTTGTCACCAGAATCCATTTTGTTTACGGTGTGTGCATAGAAAACCCCTGACTTCAGGTGATTTTTTTTTTTTTTTTTTTTTTTTTTTTTTTTTTTTTTTTTTTTTTTTTTGCAAAGATGCCCTTAACTGTTGGCGTGGAGGAAACAATGCAGCCACCCCATAACTTCCCAGACCCTTTCCTGTAGTCCATGTCCCTGTTCCTGTTCCTGGTGGCTCTTCACTGTAACAGCTGATGCAGCCATGGGCTGGAGGGGTGTTTGGGAGCTACAGACTTTCTCCTCGCTTTCTTACCGTGCAGCTCCCCTGTGGGACTGCAATGTAACAGAACTTGCTGTGCAGGAGGGTGAAAATTGTGCTTGTTTTTAAACAAGTCTGATTTCAGGTGCTTATGCAGAGCCTCCTGCAAATTTTCATTCATGCTCACCACCTACCTGTTGATGAGCAGCAAGACACTTGTGGACAACATGTGTGACAAGGGACACTAGCTGTTGAACTGTTTCTGTCTCCTGGGTGCCTTTTGATTGGTGACACTGCGCCTGTTGGATGTGCCTTACACAGCCTTTAGGAGTGGATGTTGTTTGGGATCTTGGGCTCTGGTATCTTTTCCCACTCCATGTAAGGCTTCTCTTTTTCTTCTCCTTATCTGAGTATTTTTATAGCTCGAGGCTTAGTCTTCATCTTCCTGCCACCTTGTCATACAGCCTCTGTTTGTTCCTTGTCTCCTTGCTGTTCATCCACCTGAGTGACACCAGGCCGTGGTGTCCCACTGGTCAGTTTCCAGCTCCAGGGGTGTCTCCAGTGCGTTTCCCCCTTCAGGAATCCATGCTGTCACTCGTGGTGGGGGCAGGAGCTGATGCTGCCATTTCTTTCTGTCTCTGTGCTTGCAGTGATGGCGATGGGCACCAGGACAGCACAGACAATTGCCCCACCATCATTAACAGCTCCCAGCTGGACACGGATAAGGACGGGTTGGGTGATGAGTGTGATGACGATGATGATAATGATGGCATTCCTGACCTCTTGCCCCCAGGACCTGACAACTGCAGGCTGGTCCCCAACCCAGGGCAGGAAGATGATAATGGTAAGATGGACCTTCAGGAGACATTTGGGTGCTTAGGCACTATATCTTTCCCCCAAAATTACATATGTGCACCGGGATCCGACACAGCCACCATGTGTGCCTGCACTCATCCCAGGAGCGACCTCAACACAGAGGGGCCCTTTAGCCAAGGCAGAGGACCTCACGTCCCCTCCCCAGGCACTGCGGCTATCGAGGCTGAGACTCCACTTGCTTCTCAGACACCCTGATCCAGGGGCTCAGCCAGATGTGGCTACTTGTTGCACCATAAATCTGCTTTCACTCCTCTGATGCATTCAGGTGATGGAGTCGGGGATATCTGCGAGTCTGATTTTGACCAGGATACCGTGATTGATCGGATTGATGTGTGCCCTGAGAATGCAGAGATCACCCTGACAGACTTCAGGGCCTATCAGACAGTGGTGCTGGACCCAGAGGGGGATGCGCAGATTGATCCCAACTGGGTAGTTCTGAACCAGGTAAAAATACACCTGGTCTTTCTTACCTGTCTGAGAAAGATCATTGAAAAACCACAGTAAAACTGTCTCTGTAATTGCTGGAACTCTGGCAAACAAGTGAAAAGTGGAAGCTGTTGGCTGGTTGACTATTTAGAATTATAGAATCATCTAGGTTGGAAGGGACCTTTAAGATCATCTAGTCCAACCATCAACCTAGCTCTGATAAAAAAACCAAAAGAAAACTATACAACCCCCCCCTCCAGCCCCCCATTACTAAACTATGTCACTAAGCACTATGTCAACCCATCTTTTGAAAACCTCCAGGGATGGTGCCTCTACCACTTCCCTGGGCAGCCCATTCCAGTGCTTAATAACCCTTTCCGTGTAAAAATTTTTCCTAATATTCAATCTGAACCTCCCCTAGCACAACTTGAGGCCATTTCCTCTTGTCTTTCCCATTTTACAGGAGCTATAATGAAGCAACTTTTTTAAACATATAATAGCTTGAAGCTTGACGCTCCTAATAATATAAAATAACTGCAGGCTCGTCAGCTTGTTCTGGGTGGATTTCACTGCTGCCAAGAAGACCTGAGAGTTTTGTGTCACACTATTGAAATACTTCTGTAGCAAACGGTTTCATGAGTCCTTCCCAGAATTTGAAAGTCTGACCTGCTTTATAGCAGAGCATTTACTCATAGATGGAGTCCAATAACTGTTATTTACGCTAATGAATTTTAGCCTTCAGGAGGCTCATGTGTTCTGTGTCACAAGGAATATGTAATTAATTCCCACTGTCAAGCCAGCTGAGATATATACACCTTCCTTAACGCAGTCCTGGTAGTCACTTTAATCCCAAACTCCACTACCAAATTGTATGAGCTAAGCCTAGGCAAAGGTCTTTTCTCTCCCCAGACCTCTTTCCCGCCTGTCCCCTCCCCTAGTCGCATCTCCAGTTCTGGCCAGGTTCAGTGATTTCCAGAAGAAGACTGGGGTCAGGAAAGAAAGTATCAGAGTACCAGTATGGCCAATTCTGCAATGGGAAAAGAAAAACTCTTCCTGACTCAGAGCACACAAGCAGCCAAAACATTAGTATTTGGTTATAGTTCTCATTTTAATTCAGAGCTACAAGTGTTACAGACACGCTGTGAGCAAACGGAGGAGATGGGTGAAGGGGGTGCTATAGAGGGAGGCCCGAAAAGGCCGCCAGGCTTAGCCAACCCAGCTCGTCACTCACACTAACCACCCCGAATTTACTCTTACAGGGCATGGAAATTGTGCAGACTATGAACAGTGATCCTGGCCTCGCTGTTGGTATGTACCCTCTTCTGAGATTCAAGTTTCACAGCAGAAAACTCATAGTACGTGAATGCATTTTCTGCCGACTTGTTTTTAACCCATGCGTATCCTCAGGTTACACAGCGTTCAATGGTGTTGACTTTGAGGGCACTTTTCATGTGAACACGGTGACAGATGACGACTACGCTGGCTTTATTTTTGGTTATCAGGACAGCTCTAGCTTTTACGTGGTAATGTGGAAACAGACCGAGCAGACGTACTGGCAAGCGACTCCCTTCAGAGCTGTTGCAGAGCCTGGCATTCAGCTAAAGGTACTGGTCATGGCCCCTAGCTGGGGACACAGTGGTCGCCACAGCCTGGCTATGCCATCCTGCTATGTGTTGGCCATGCCTCCCCACCACCTGACTGCCGTGGGCGAAGCCGTCACCGCCTGCACTGGCCAAGCCATCACATGGCATGTCGGCTGTGCCCCCGACTGCTGTTCTCTCCCAGTGTCAAAAGGGCTGTCAGGTGCCTGCCACACAGTCCTGTTAAATGGCATCATTTCTTGAGAAACTTTGTCTCCAGTGTTGGCTCTGCTTATCAGCTGGAGCATCTAGTCTCCGCTCACGTTGTGCTCTGACTGTAACTGGTCAAATTGCTGCCTTCGCCTTGGTCCAGGTTGCTTTTCCAGGCAGGCAGTGGCTGTGCTTTTATGCAGAGAAGCCGGGGGCTGGTGAACAGGAGGGAGGGTGCTCCTGCAGACCTGCTGCCCGCTACAAAAAGACTTAGAGCTCCTGAAAGTGACATTACTCTGGTATTTCTGCAGGCTGTGAAATCCAAGACAGGCCCTGGCGAGCATCTCCGCAACTCCCTGTGGCACACGGGGGACACCAATGATCAGGTCAGGCTGCTGTGGAAGGACCCCCGAAATGTAGGGTGGAAAGACAAGGTCTCCTACCGCTGGTTCTTGCAGCACAGACCCCAGATCGGTTATATCAGGTAAGAGAGGAAAGGGTAGATAAAGTCTGCCTAAACTTGTTTCACGACACCTAATTCAGATGATAATCTGAGAATTTATAATGTGTCTGGGATTTGCACTGATGAAGCCTTATAACAGGTTGGATTTTTGAAATTCAGCCTGCGATTCTTTTCCTAGGAAAGACAAGTTCCAAGCTAAGCCTGTTTGTAACTGAAGTTTTCTACCATCTGGCTGTTGTAACTATGCCCTACTCTAATAAGCCCTTTTCTGGCTTTTAATACCTTGTTTTCCAAGCTACTGGTGGCCACAGATCTGAAAACCAATGCATTTCAAAATTTCTTAATTTTAAATCTTTTGGAATATTTTTGTTGGAATTGTGATAGTTCATTTACATATTCTGGGATAACAGGATTAATGGAATTTGTCCACTTAAAGGTTGTGATCCTAACTAAGATCAGTAATTATCCTAATGTGATAGATTTGAGATTACATAGCGTATATTCAGAAAGTTTGTCAAAGTTATGCAATGTATGTTATTTATTCTTGTTTTGTTATTTTGGGGGGAAAACGTTATTTTAAAAACAAATTCACCGTTAAGGAGGAAAGGTTTCACTCTGCAACATCCGGATCAGCAGGAATTATAGTTGCAGATCAAGGTTGATGTTAAAATGCAAAAAGTAAACTACTCTGGCATCATCAGCTCAGGTTTTGCAACCTTGTAATAGTACAGAAATACAGGTAAAAATCAGTTTTCTTCAAAAAATCACCACCTTGCAGTTGAGATGCAGAACATCATCTTCAGTGGTAATTGAAGTGAGCATGTTTGCCTCCATGCTAAAATGGATTAAGAACATTTATACTGTCAGTTTTTGTGTCCCAGCCACAGGGCAGTAGTGGGTATATCCTGGGTGGCAACCTTTCTTTAGACCAAGCTGTTTTGAAGCTGCTTCATGAGTAAGCATCTGCCTGTTGTTGCAGTCTCTCTAGCCGGCCAAATTAATGCCCCCTGCCAACTGCAAAAGTTAACGAAGTCAGTGTCACAAAATCCTTCAAAAACTAAAGGCAACCAGGCCTAGAGTGAACCTCTGCCAGCTCTCTGTCCACATCTTGCTGTGGTCTGTTCAGGCCTGATGCCACAGACCATGATGTGTCTCGCAAAGGTTTTCTGAGGCTTCAGGGAAGCCTAGGAAATGTCACTTGAGCCAGCTTCTCCCACGGAAACTTGAAAGACAACAAGTTCTATTCATTGCACAGATGCTTTTGAACTGCCTCAGCAAATCAGGAAATAAACTCGGGAACATAACAGGAATTGGCTTTGTTTTTTTCTTATTTTATGAAAAGACACAGGAACTTTCTTTCCCTTCACAATTTGCTGTTTCCTTCCATGTCAGACCAGCAGCATGTCCTCATCCAAAACAGAGCCCTCCAGGCTCATCATCCTCTAAGTCGCTTGCCCAGTACCCCAGGGGCTGAGGACTTGGTGTAGACGGTGCTGCACCAGGTCAGCAGGCTCCAGCGGGGCACAGGCTGGGGAGCTGGAAGGGTGCAGCCATTCCCACAGCTATTTGGGAATTTGCTGATAGCTTTTCTAACAAGAAGATGCTAAATCATCAAAACCGTTCCTGGAATTAATCATGTTCACACTTTTAAAGAAATCTCGCAGTCAAGCTTAAGATTCCAAATGGTTTGTTTGAAACTTTGGCTATTTAAAAAAAAAAAAAGAGGAAAAAAAAAATTAGCTTCAAACTGAGTGAGATGATATCCATCTGGCCTTCTTCAGCCCATCTAATCTGGTTCTCCCTTTCTCCGATAACCATCGACTGTAGAAATTTTCAAGAGTCAAACCTCTCAGCCTGACTGACTACAGGGGAAAAAAATCCCAGGCTTTTGTAGGATGTGTAAAAGAACAAAACAAAAAAACCCCCACAAACACCCAAACAAAACAAATGAACAACAACAAAACAAAAAAACAAAGCAAAAATAACCCCACAAACAAACAAAAAAGAAACCCAAACCACCCACCCTCCCTGCCCAGCTCTCGCCAGCATGCAGCATTGCTCCAGCCCCCGGCCCACAGAGGAGGCTTAACTGCTGCTTCTCCCCTGGGCTAGGTGGGAGGATAGCATGTCCAAGGCTAGAGTCACCATGGATAATGAAATTACTTTTATGAATACTGCAGTCCCAGAAAAGACCTAACAGAGCTTCTGTTTGCTTTCATTAAGGGCAAGATTCTATGAAGGCTCTGACCTAGTGGCAGACTCTGGTGTCACTATAGACACCACCATGCGTGGAGGACGGCTTGGAGTTTTCTGCTTCTCTCAGGAAAACATTATTTGGTCCAACCTGAAATATCGCTGCAATGGTAATGTTGCTTTTATGTCATTTTAGCTAACAGCTAGCAAGTGACCATGAAGAACAGGTAGTGTGGCTGTCGGATTAAGCCATTTTGCGTCCTTCCCTTTGCTTTTCATTTACAAGTTATTCACAGCTGTGAAACGCCTCCCCTGACACCAGCAGCACGTTGCAGCCCAGCCAGACGGGAGCTAACACCTCACAGCCGCTCCTCCCAGAGCAGCCACTCTGCTGCAGGGACTGTGCCAACTAAGTAGTATAGCTGTCATCAGAGAATTAGAAACGTTATTTAAAACCAACCAACCATGAGAGCTGTACACGCACAATACACTGAGGCCATCATGTGTGTAGGATGCCTCGAGCTCCGAATACAAGGAGAAATAAATCTGGAGAGCCAGTGGGATCAGTCACCAGATCTCAGTGTCACCCGTGTACTTGCTGGTTGCTCCCGTCAGCGGTAGGAAAAGATGCCCTTCCTCCCATGGAGTCTCCCTTCTCAGGCTCTGTGGGAGCAGGCTGGCTCGCTCCTCTTGGGGTAAGAGCCTCGCAGCTTAGCCCTGATCTCCCGCTATATAGAATAACTCAAACCTTGGTCGCTCACACAGAAGCTGATCACATCAGGGTATTTCTGCCCTGGCAGCTAGCTTGAAGTGGGGCTGGAGGGGCTGCCCCCCTCCTCTCAGCATCACCCCCACCTGACCAAGGCAGCCTTAGGAAAATATGTTACCAGTCAAGTTGGAATAGTTTCCTTTTCTGCTCTCTGTGGATCCAGGAAGCCCATCCCAAGTCTGCAGTGGACACAGGTGCTGCACAGCCAGACCCTGGCTCTATGGCTGCTTCTGGTGATGGACCCTGGTTCTTGGGCACTTGGTACACCTAGGCTGGTGCTGGCAGGTCATGGTTAAACAGGGGAACTTCTAGACAGTGGTGCTTACAACTGAAAATTACTTTATAAGTCTCAAACAGTGTGTAGTTTCCCAGAAAGCATGTCTCAAAGCTGCCACTGAAGCCACAGATACTTTCCGGGCTGTGAGCAGGCAGTGGCTTTGCTGCAGGCGCTGCAGTACGTCAGTGAAACCCACTCAAAGCGGGAGCCCCCAGGTATCCCTGCTTTCATTTCAGACAAGTTCCTACATTTGCAGAAAAAACTTGAAAAGAATTTTCAAGCCTCAAAAAAAGAAATAATCAACAAAAAGTGAAGGACTTACCCCTTTTTTTCTGCATACTGTGTGTATTTATATAGTTACTTCTTTTTTTTTTAGTTTGGAGTTACCTGTCCTGTGTCAGGGTGGACATAATCAGAGTAAAGCTGAGTTCACACAGTTGAGCTTCATTGCTGTGGCTCCATCTTTGATTTCAGCTTGAGCTCTACGGTTCACTCTGTGGCTCTCCACATAAAATGTTCTGGGAGCCGGCAAAGGCACACCGCAAGCTCAACGCTTCGGACAAACAGAACTGTAGTTACTCTTATGACATTGACCCATCTCCATTTCTGCCAATTCTGAAGTTTTTCTACCAGTTGCTGGTGGCCCTTGGGTTAACGTTTCTGTCCCTTCTTGTGGCATGGGAAACCGTGACAGGGAAGTTGGATTAGGATATGTGAGAAATAGAGACGCTGACGCTACAAACGTGTCTGTGGCGCAGAGCGAGACAACCACCTTTTCTGCCTTTCTGGTCAGTGTTTATAAATAAAAACATGAGGGTGGAAGCCACAAAGCTTTTGTTTGGAAATGTAATTTGAAGATGGACAGTGCTGCATTATGGACTGGCACTGCAGCACTCGCTCTCTTGTTGGCCTCTCTGTGCTTTTCAGTGGTGTATAGCTAAAACTGAAAGCATTCCCAGTTCATTCTTCGTGTTTAGACAAAGGGCAAAGCATGTTACCTTAGGAAAAAAAAAAAAAAAAAGAGTACATGGATAATTCATTAATTAATTTAAGTGCTCCTTGATTTTGTCAGAAGAGACTAAACTTTTGCATATTTTCCTGTTTTCAGACACCATCCCAGAGGACTTTCAAGAATTTCAAGCTCAGCAGTTTGGCGTTGGGGATATTTAAGAAGTAATGCCAAACTAACATTGCTATTGCAAACAATATATTTTAAATCCTTATATGATTGTTGTTGTAAGAGTGCACACCGCAGCTTGTTCTCATTGATGTGACTATGTCAGACTTTTTTTTTGTATAAAAGTGAAAATTAAAAGGAGACAAAATAGACTGGGGCTCCACTTGTTTTCAAATTTGCCCTAAAAACTAGGGAGCAGCATGTAATGGAGTGACAGTTGCTTAAAACACGCTCAGGAAAAGTTTGAATCTATTGCCATTTTGGATTCAGTATTAAACGGAGTGGGGAAGACAGTGCAATTTCGTCCCTCTGGAACGTGTCAGAAACAACAGGTTGCATCCGGGCATGAAGCTGTTGGGCGCTGTCTGGCCAAGCCAAGAGCTTCTTAATGCCTTTCCGGTCCTGCTAGGAAAAAGTTTTATCTCCTTTAGAGCAGCAAACTCCTTTGGAGACCTCGTTACCTGTGGCAGACCCTCCTCTAAGAGCTCTATTAGACCTCCCTGCCCTCCCACGCCTAGAAAACAATGAGTAACGCTATCACGTCCTGTACAAGCAGAAAAGCTGACTGCAGGGCATTGCAGTCACGTCTTAGGACTTGCACGTGACTAAAACCAAAAAAGACACATGGAGAGAAATGCAGAATCACCAACAGAGAGAAAATAATCCTGACTCTCACACGCACAAAGCTTGGCTTTGACCCGCTGTCCCCACTCAGAGCCGGGCTCTCTCAGCGCGTACTGCAATCTTAGGAAAATAAGTCACCACGTTAAAAACCAGAAACACTGAATTAAGCCTTAGTAGCCATGAGGAAGGGATGGGAAAACAAAAAGACAAAAAAAATTGTATCACAATGCACTCCATAATTCAAAGTATAGAAAGGTGTTGGACACTGTGTGCGTTTCTACTTCATTCTTTTTGAAAATGGAGCTAGGAAAGGAAGGGAGAACAAGCTCCAAAGGCAGCTGAAGAGACGGATATTGCAGCCCATAGGATAATTACTTTAAAAAGGACAATGGGAAACAGTACTTCAGCCTGGGAGAAGGGGGACGAAGGAAATACACAGAGGGGGAATACAGTGAGGGTTTTAAAAATCAGAAGTAGCCCTGAGAAAATGAACAGCCATGGCTCTTTCCCAGCACAAGAATACAGGGGAAATGCTGAGTTAAATTATCAGGTGAGAGCATCAAAACAAAAAAACCTCAAGTTTCCTGTTCTCAATACAATAAAAATACCCTTAAAGTTTATGGCACTATCAGAGGCTTGGGCTACGGGAAGAGGTTTCACCCTGGGTTTGTCCACCGTTTTCAAAGCTTCTGGGAGCAGCGTGGCCTGGGACCTGTCCCACAAGGGGGAGTCCCATGGCAAAGAGTGTGATGCAGGAGCAGTCCTCTGGGATGGCTCTTCATCATGAAAGGTCCTCCAGTTTCAGTCCTCCTTTCCCCTTGGCATCACCAAAGCCATCTCCACTCACCAGGTTTCCAACAGAGGCTAGTTACTTTGGAGCAACGCAGAGGGTATTGTCAAACTATGCTTAAAAGATGAGACCGCCATCATCTTTCCTCCACAATGTGGGTGTGCCACATCTGGGGGAGACCTGGCCTGCAGTGCATGCGTTTTGCACTGGGGGACGTGTCTCACAGAATCACAGAATGATATGGGGTTGGAAGGGACCTCTGGAGATCATTTCCTCCAACCCCTCTGCCAAAGCAGGTCCACCTAGAGCAGGTTGCACAGAAACATGTCCAGGCAGGTTTTGAATGTCTCCAGAGACGGAGACTCCACCACCTCTCTGGGCAGCCTGTTCCAGTGCTCTGCCACCCTCAAAACGAAGAAGTTCCTCCTCATGTTTAGATGGAACTTCTTATGTTCAAGTTTGTGCCTGTTTCCTCTTGTCCTGTCACTGGGCACCACTGAAAAAAGACTGGCCCCTTCCTCTTGAGACCCACCCTTTAAGTATTTATGGGTGTTGATGTAACAGGTCTGGCCCACCGTGACCTGCCTGCAGCTTGTGCTGGTCACAGCATGATAGCACACACCAGCTCCATCAGTCAACATGACCACAGCCAGCCTCTGAACGCCTGCCAGCCTCCAAACCCCCACAGCCTCCAAATACCCCCCCATCCCTTCCCCCATCCATTTGCCACCTTCAAGCTTGCCCATTTCCAGGCTCCCTCCCAATCTACACCACAGCCATTGGCCACTGGAGGCTGGAAGATGAGCTACAGGCTCTAGCTCTTGCGCTGTCAAAGGTAATTGCACGAAGCAGTGAGCTTCTAACCTCCCCCAGCAGAAAACCTACTGCTTGCTTAACTGGCTGCAGAAACCAGTCCCAGCTCATCCAGCCAGAACTTTTGTTTCAGAGGGTGCTGTTGGACCTTACACTGGGAGGCTGGAGCTCACTATGTCTGTTGTGTTGACGCACCAACTGCTGGCAAGCCTGCATATTCAGGAACTGGAAAGTTCGGCTGTTGCAGACCAAGATTAGCCACAGGGTCATAGTCCAGCCTCGGGAAACCTCCCACCCCCCATGTTTCCATCACAGACTGTGCGGTCCCTGTGTGTGTGTTTAAACAAGCTCCTCTTGCACCACCACCTCTTTCTGGACTATTGTGCAACGCAGACAGAGCTCCATGAGTGGCCTCTGGCAAGTGACGAGGCTGCAATCCCACATCTTTAAAACTGAGCCTGTAGTTCTCTCTTGCCCCCGCCGCCTGCTGGGCTGCGCTCAGCTGGAGCACCAGCTGCAACTGCTTTGGAGTTTAGAGTCCTGGGGCTCCTGAGAACCCGGGTTGAACGTCTCACCACAGGTTAACTCCTTCCTGTGGGCTAAAAACACCACAACAAACACACTTCAAATGCTTCTGTTCCCTGAAGTAGAATAGAATAGAGAATTTCAGCTGGAAGGGACCTACAGTGATCATCTAGTCCAACTGCCTGACCACTTTAGGGCTGACCAGAAGTTAAAGCACCTTGTTAAGGGCATTGTCCAAATGCCTCCTAAACACCGACAGGCCTGGGGCATCAACCACCTCTCTAGGAAGCTTGTTCCAGTGTTTGACCACCCTCTGGGTAAAGAAATGCTTCCTCGTCTAGTCTAAACCTCCACTGGTGCAGCTTTGAATCATTCCATGTATCCTGTCACTGGATCCCAGGGAGAAGAGCTCAGGATCTCCCTCTCACTATCCCCGCCTCAGGAAGCTGGAAAGAGCTCCTTTTAGGACATGCCTTCCAGCCCTCTCACCAGCTTTGTTGCCCTCCTCTGGATGAATTCAAGGACCTTCACATCCTTCTTAAATGGTGGGGCCCAGAACTGCACACAGTGCTCAAGGTGAGGCCGCACCAACACTGAACACAGCGGGACAATCCCCTCTTTTGACCAGCTGGTGATGCTGTGTTTGATGCACCCCAGGACGCGGTTTCCCTGGCTGCCAGGGCTCACTGTGACTCCTGTTGAGCCTGCTGCCCACCAGCACCCCCAGGTCCTTCTCTGCAGGGCTGCTCTCCCACCACTCCTCTCCCAGTTTATACTTGTGCCTGGCGTTATGGCAACCCAGGTGCAGGATCCAGCATTTGGACTTGTTAGATTTCATCCCATTAATCACTGCCCAACGCTCCAATCCATCTAGATCCCTCTGCAAGGCCTCTTGTCCCTCGAGAGAGTCACAAGCACCTCCCAGTTCGGTATCATCAGCAAACTTGCTAAGAGGGCGTTCAACTCCTGCATCCAGATTGCTGATAAATACATTGAACAGAACTGGCCCTAGAACTGAGCCCTGCGGAACACCTCTGGTGACCGGCCACCAGTGGAGACGCAGCCCCCTTCACTACAACCCTTTGAGCCCGGCCATCCAGCCGGTTCTTTGCCCAGCTCACTGTGAACCTGCTCATCTCCTGGTTTGACCACCTCTTGGTTTGAAACACGAGAAGAGCACATCCCACCAGGACGCTGCAGGGTAGGGTGAAGGCAGGGGTGGGCAGAGGAGCGGGAGGCTGCTGAGCGAAGCTGTTTGGCTCTTGCAGACCCTCAGTGCCGCTCAGGAACCGCTCTCTGCCTTGCACCTCGGTCAAAAGGCACGGCCTCCTAGCTTTGCGCACCAGAGCTGCGCAGAGAGGAGCCGCCACCATTCATTCCACCCTTTGGAACTCAGTCAGCAGTTTCTCATAACCACAAGGAACCTGTGTCCTGGTGGGTCTGGTCAGGGGTGCACCGGCAGCCAGAGCAGGGCAGAGCAGCCACCAGGGGCTACAACAGGACTCCGTGACAGCCCGAACGCGGATGGTGAGAAGCAAGAGACCAGGACCCATGGAGACACAGCACTTCTGACTAGGTGTCAAATTGAGCAGCTGCCTGCTCCGCCATCTGGGCAAATGAGGAAGGGAAAAAAAAAAAAAGATCAGAGACCGTTGTTTCAAACAGCTGCACAGGCGGCAGCGCTATACTTGGCCTGGAAAATACTTTGCTTGCACTGTCAGAGGCATCTGACACACCTCAGAGGCCTGGGCTGGACTGTACAGAGCAGACGACGCCACGGACAAATCTGTGCAACCTGCCGTCTTCTGAGATCATGCTCTGGAGGAGTACAAAAATAACATGGACAGCGAAGCCATGTAATGTTCCATAGGCCAACATTTTTTTTGGTAAACACATACAAATGTAGTGAACAAAAAAGGTCAACCAACTTACTTTTACTGGCTCAGTAACTGCTTAGCTCATTTATTTCCTCCTAGAATGAGACGACTTTCAACTTTTATATATCACAACAATTTGTTTTAAATGTAAGAAAAACTTTATTGGTCTATTAAACATTAAATCCATAACAATATATTCACTTAGTATACAAAAGGAAGCGTCCATAAAAACCTTTAACATGCTTTAAAAAGGCAAAGCTGTTGACTATTTAACAATTAAGATCTTACAATTCTGAAATCTTTACCAATCCTTAAAAGTCAAAGTGTTACAGTTACTACAGATCACGACACTCGCAGAAAATGTTAAATAAACTAGCAAACCGCCACTTCACAGGGCTACAGCTTAATAAAATAAAACCACACATACACACCAAAAAGCTCCCTTGAGATATTAAGAACCTTGAAAAAGACTAATTAAAAACCCCTCACCATTAAGAAAAAATGTTTACATTTTGACTACTTTGCATCCAGTTTTGGAACG
The DNA here is from genome assembly GCA_002844005.1 of Limosa lapponica baueri. NCBI lineage: Eukaryota > Metazoa > Chordata > Aves > Charadriiformes > Scolopacidae > Limosa > Limosa lapponica. The sequence goes on along the minus strand of KZ505758.1, from coordinate 925,050 downwards.
TGGCATATACGAGACTAAATACCACTCATTGGTGGTAAATAAAAAGCAGACAGTGAACCCATATGTTCCTAGTAAATATTTTCTCAGTTTGTATATGACAAGTTGAAAAAAAATTCACTGAAAGTTAATTTTCCTCACTTTAAGTTTGCAGGGATGTCCAACGACACATAAGCACCTGGACATGTATCAGTAAGAGGAAAAATAAAGCTACGGTATGAGTAACAAGACATTATTACCCCATAGCTTTCCAAAATCCTTCTTGGCTTGCCCCTGAGACTTCTTTGGCAAAAGCATGGCTGCAGTGCTGCACCCCACAGCTCTGGCAAACAAAACCCCTGGAAGCTTTAAGCTGCTGGAGTGATTTCAAAGCTGACAACTGTGCCTCTGAAGAAGTTTGTGCAAACAAGCTGTACACTACGGCACTGGGAGCTATCAGAGACTGACAAACAGAGTGAAGCCAATGTGGCTTATATTTGAAATCAACTCAATTTTCCAAAAAAAATAACATTATTGAACAGATGTGGAATGAGCCTAACCTAGGCTGGAGGAAAAAAACCCAACCATACAAACTGGATATAAGGCCTACTTGAAACCTACAGAGTTTCTTTGGGCATTAGAAAGCTGTCATCATGCCAGCCTCCTGACCTAAAGGCCAAGTTTCTACTCCAAATCCTGCACTGTGTGTCTGCATCCCCATCCTGGGGCACTCCGGCGTTCTGCCGTCAGGATGTTGAAAAAGCAGAGACATACCAGTTCCCAAGCTACGTATATCCTGTTACAAGCACAGAAAGCCAAAGCTTTCTAAGCACTTGACCCCTGGCATTCCCTTGTGCAGTCATGTGAGACACTCAGTTCAAACTACTGTTTACAAAACTGAAAACACAATGTAAAATGTCAGGGTGCTGATTATGTGTTTTCCTCCCACAAGAACTTGTAGGCCACTCCAGTAAACAAAGAAGCAGTTTTCACAGAGGAAAACTGATCCATATAAGAAATTACGATCCTTGACTTGGCTTCAATACCACAGGTTGTCCTGCTATAAAAAGGCAAGGATCGACAAGACCTGGCAAAGAAGTCTTTGCTAGTTTCTAGCACCAAAGACATCCAGCTTGACAGGAAGCAGAATGGGAGCAAAGCAGGTTTGAATGCCTTTAAGAAACAAATCCAAGGAGAAAAAGGCAAATAAAAGGAGGAGGTATAGCCCGCAAGCGAAAGACATTGCTTCTAAAGCCCAGAAGGAAAGATGAGAGCAAGATTTTAGCTTCAGATAATCTTGTTCATCTACCCACACAGGTGGCATTTTGCTTCATCAACTTATTTAGGAGAAAAGCCCAATAGTTTATAGCACAAATTCTTTGTATCATGCTTTAAAAGCAGTCAGTGGATTATTTTGTTACCAATCTTTTCAGAGACACCCCTGACACTGTGGGCTGCTAGCCAAAGTTCAAGCAGCGCTATCTTGAGTTCCAAAATTTTCCCAATCCATTGGTCAACGCCAGAGAACTGTTAAAAAACAGCCTTTTTTCGCGAGTGCAATGGTTACTTCGTTAATAGCAACGTTCTAGCCCAGAAATGGCTGCACCAGTGGCTGATGAAGCAGTTATATGTGCATACCTTATAATCTCAAAGCGCTTCTAGATTTGTTAAAAGGTGCTGAAACACAAAATAAATAAATAAATAGACATGCAGTGTTTACGATCCTGCGAGGGGATAAAGCCCTCTCTCCGGACTACGCAGACATTAGCAACACTGAATTACCCGTTTCAGACAAAAGTGGCCCAACCCAGCCAGGATTTACCGAATTAGCCGGGCAAGTATGAGATTTTTCAAGCTCATGGAAATGCTTGAAGTACAAAGCTAAGAGTATCACGGACGTGTAATAACTCTGATGTGTGACCACAGTGGAGTTCCTTCGTTGGCATCCAGCTGCCAGGGCTGCCTGCACACTTTGAGGAACTAAGTGATAAACAGCAAACAAGCATAACCATCCGCCTTCCGCACACTCTTTGTAAGGGTTTATGGTCTCATTCGTTAGTCCAGCTATTTGGATTCAGAGATTCCAAATAGATTCCAAGACAGATTCCAATAGATTCCAAGACAGGAAGAGTAGAGAACAACAGCTTCCTCACATCACACAGCCCAAAAATACTTGGAGCCAGAAATGCTGCACCGCTCACTTACGCCTGGGGACAAATTCAAAGAACAACTGTGGCACAAGGCGGCACAGACACCGAACAGCTAACCACCACCTCAAGCAGAGCAGTCACCTGCGCTTTCAGGTAGGGGGACAGAAAGTCAACCCTTTACAGTTGAAATGTATATGTCAGCAACAACTAGTCATTTATTTACCGAAGCATCAGGCTATTTGTGAGTTTTCCCAGTTCATCTTCCACTGCACCATAATAACCGAATCAGCCTCATCCCCAGGCATTTGTCAAGCACAGATTATTTGGTCTTCCACATGCACCACGGGTCTGACTGTATCTTGTACACACCGGTGTAACGTACAAGGCAGCACCATCCAGTCACAGGCTCCATCCATGTTTTCCAGTTCCAGTGCCACCTGGGTTATTAGCTGTCACAGCAGTGGGTATGAAGGCACTTCTGAATAAAAAGGTTTTAAAAGCTCATTTGCCTGAACTGTTTGGAATCTATGAACTGGGCACTGAATCCTAGACCTCAGTCAAGGATTTTACTAAGCAATTGCATGTGGAAGTTTACAGTACAGATTTTACAGTGAATGCTAAGGCTGTAACATTTGCCTGGCCAGCAGGAAGCCGTGCCTCACTGAGGAACTAGAGGCTTTGCACACCCGGGTGCCACCAGTTACTGATTCCTTAGAAAGGAATCCTGCGATCCCCCCAGATCCATATCTGGATCTAGGGCCACAGCATGGACACACAGGTCCACCAAATTATTTTTGGGGTCTTTTCCCACAGTGTTTGCTCAGAAGCAGACAAAGCAGTGTAGTCAGGCACTGCCTCATTCCAACCCTATGTACACCCACAGACCTAGATGCTTAAGCCCAAAAGTTGGTGGAAGGGAAGGAAGAAGCAACTCAGTGAGGCGAGTGCTGTGTATGAAGAATGGACTCATGCCTCACTGTGAACTTTCCTCTTACAACCCTGTTTCCTCTGTGCAAAACCTTACGAAGAATGGACTCATGCCTCACTGTGGACTTTCCTCTTACAACCCTGTTTCCTCTGTGCAAAACCTATCTCCATAAATACAAACTATAAAAAAGTGAGTACAAGGAGGTGGAGAAAGTCCCTAAGCAGGCAGATAATACCTACATAAAATAAGTGTTTTTGTAAACAAGTATGAACATCCATTGGCCAACATAAGTATTAAGATTAGTTAGAGGAAAGGATGCAGCCAGAAACAGACATATAATGCAAATCAACTTCTGGCTTTGTGGCTGGTGCCATCATGAGGGTTTTGTCTTTTATGACAATGGGAGATTCATCAATGACTATAGCCTGCTAGGTAGGGAAGGGATCCACCTGCCTAGAAGAGATAGGACTGGACAGCTTGGTGAGATGGCCTTTAAACTAAAGGACTCAGGGGGGCGGGATCCAAAGTGGCAACACTCACACCATTGCAAGCAACTGAGGAAGAAGCCAGACCAACCAGAGCAGCGACAAATGGGTCACTTAAGCAAGCTTCGGATAAACAGAACCTGGTTCTTATGGGTAACTTCAACTACACAGACATTTGTTGGAAGAACTATACAGCAGTTCTCATGTCATCCATCAAGTTCCTGGAACATGTAGAGGACTGCTTCTTCATACAAGTGTTAGATGTGCCAACCAGGAATGAGGCTGGACTTGCTACTCACAAACCAAGAAAACCTGCTTTGTAATATCTGGGTTAGCGATAGCCTTGGCAGCAATCACAATATTGCGGAGTTTGGGATCCTGCTGAGCACGCTGAAGGTTAGTAAAAAGACACAGTTTTTAGTTTTTAGAAGAGCAAACTTCAGCTTGCTCAGAGTTCAGCTGGCAGGGATTCTGTGGGAAGCTTCCATGAAGGATAAAGGAGACAGCGAGTGCTGGGAGTTTCTCAAGAACCCTCTCCTGGAAGCGCAAAAACAGCCCATCCCCTTTAAAGGTAAGGGAAGTAGGTGGAGCAAGAGACCCCCTGGGCTTAACTGTGAGCTTCTCAAAACGAAAAGGGAAGCGTACCAGAGATGGAAAAGCAGACCAATACCTGTGGAGAACTACAAGGGCATTGTGAGGACCTGCAGAGATGCAGCTGGAGAAGCAAAAGCTCAGCTTGAATTGGAATAGGCCAGAGATGTCAAAAACTCCAGAAACAGAAGGAAAATACTAGCCCGCTGTTAAACGGGAGAGTCACCAACAGTGCTGAAACAGCAGAGGTTCTCAACACTTTCTTCACCTCTGTCTTTACCAGCACTGTTGGGCCCCAGGTCTTGGGAACAACAATCCAAGTTGATGCAAACACAGACCCACCACCAGCTGGTGTGTGAACTATTACAGGAGCTCGACCTCTACAAATCGATGGGCCCTGACAATACCCACCTAAGTATGTTAAGAGAACCGGCTGATGTTGTTGTAAGGCCACTCTCCATAATCTTTGAGAAGCAATGGAGATCGGGGGACATCACAGAAGACTGGAAAAAGGCTAATGTCACCCCCACCTACAAGAAGGGTTTAAAAGGAGGGTCCAGTAAACTATAGGCCCATCAGTGTCACTTCAGTCCCTGGGAAAGTTACAGATCCAATCCTCCTGGGGGCTATCACAAGTCAAGTAAAGCAGGGGATTGGGAAGAGTCAGCATGGACTCATCAAGGGCAAATCATGCTTGGCAAACCTGATCACCTTCTATGACAAAGTAACCTGCTTGATCGATGCAGGGGACATTGTCTACCTGGATTTCTCCAAGGCTTTCCATATGGTTCCCCACAGCCTCCTCCTAGAGAAACTGATGCCTTATGGTATAGACAAGTGGTCTGTGCGGTGGGTGGGGAACTGGCTGACAAGCAGCACCCAGGGGGTGCTTGTAAATGGCTGCTTTTCAGACTGGCAACCTGTCACAAGGGGGGTTTCCCAGGAATCGATATTGGGCCCAACGCTGTTTAATATCTTCATAAGTGATCTGGATGATGGGATCAAGGGTACCCTGATGAAGTTTGCTGATGACACCAAAGTGAGTGGGGAAGTGGACTCCTTGGAAGGGAGAGCCACCCTGCAGGAAGATGTGGATAGGGTGGAAGAGTGGGTGAACAAGAACCTTATGAAGTCAAAGACACATGTAAGGTATTGCATTTGGGAAAACATAATCCAGGACTGCAGCACAGGCTGGGATCTACCCAGCTGGGGAGCAGCTCCGTGGCAAGGGACCTGGAGGTTCTGGTGGACAACAAGCTCAAAAGGAGGGAACAGTGTGCTGCTGCGGCAAAGCAAGCCAACAGGATGCTGGGTTGCATCAACAAGGGCATCACCAGCACAGATAAAGAAGTCATTATCTCACTCTACTCAGCACTTCTCAGACCTCACCTGCAATACTGTGTTCAGTTTTGGTCCCTGCTATGCAAAAAAGATGTGGACAGGTTGGAGAGGGTCCAGAGGAGGGCTCTCAAAGGACTGGGAAGCCTGCCATATAAGGAAAGGCTGAGAGAACTGGCTTTGTTCAGCTTTGAGAAAAGGTGGCTTAGGAGAGACCTTAGCACCAGGTTCCAGTATTTAAAAGGTGGCTGTAAAGAAGATGGAGACTCCCTTTTTACAAAGTCACATGGAAAAGACAAGGGCTAATGCCTACGAGTTACTCCTGGGGAGATTCCCATCGGACACAAAAGGAAAATTTTCCCCAATGAGAACAATCAGCCCTTGGAATAATCTCCCCAGGGAATTGGTGGCTTCCTCAACATTGGACACTGTTAAGGTTCAGCTGGACAGGGTGCTGGGCCATCTTGTCTAGGTCATGTTTTTGCCAAGAAAGGTTGGACCAGATGATCCTCGAGGTTCCTTCCAACCTGGTATTCTGTGATCATCCACACTTGTGGTTGGGATGCCTGCTATCAGAACCAGAGAACAGTTACCATTCCCTGCCTTATAACTTGACATAGTGCATGCCTTCTTCTTTAGAGCTCCTTGCCCAGATTTTTGTTATAAAAAACATGCTTGGTTTCTCACAGTACAACACATACAGCACTAGAACGCAACTCCTGTAAGCCTCTATACTTTAGGGAACAGCATTCACCAAGGGAGGAGCAAGAGCCTGGACTATCTCAACTGCAGCTCACAGCTCTAGCACTGGATTGAGATTGTTTTTAGAATCACTGCTATGAGTTAGGTGGGACAACTGTTAGTCATCATTGCACAGCCCATAAGCTCTTATCTTAGAGATGGGACAGATAAAGGCTTCTAGATTGCAAACGCATTAACAAAGGCCTTTCTCTGCTGCAGAAGGATCTGCGTGGCTGGACTCCAAATGCAGTCAGAGACATACTGACAGGCCCCCATGGTAGCAGAACTCTTGGCAAGATCAGAACATCCCAGCAGAAGCAAAAGGAAAGAAAAAAAAAAACCTGCCTCCCACTCTGGAGCTATTTGTTGCTTTTCTAACTCAATGTCAAAGCTAAGCTCCAACTGCTTTCTTTCCCCTAGGTACAAACAAGGAGAAGAGCAGCAAGAAAGTCACCTCTGGACAGACTCCTCTTTCCCTCAGATTTCATGACAGATATATTTTGAGGCTCCTAATCACTGGGGTAGGTGGCAGAAGTATACAGGACTGCAGACCTGTAGATTTCGTTTGAGGTATGAGTGCATGGGGCTGGGAAGATCGCACCCCTAGCAAGCTCCAAGCAGGACAGAAGCCCTAGGATGATACAGCAACAACCTAAAAATGGTAACGCACACAAGAGCAGAACTGAGATCTGTTATGTTAGGATTTCTCACCAGGTGTGCATTAGCCATCAATTATTGCAACAGAACAAATAAGGCATGCAGATGCTTTGGCCATCTCACTGGCCTCTATGTTGTGCTTTTCTTTGCTTTGCAGAAAGCATTGGGTGAAGACTTAAGGCTCAGTCCTATTTCAAAAAAAGAACTGCTAAATTGGCTGATTTTGTTAATATCCTGCATATGTCACATTGTATTTATGTATATATATAGAAAGAGAGAGAAGACAAAACCTCTGGGACTAGCATAAGTTATAAATTCATCCCACTGGAATGTACATAACTATAGTGGGTTCAACCTTATTCAGCACTTAGGGCATCTGCGCTGTTGTCCTACCACCAAATCATCTGCTTAAAGCAAATAAAAGCGATGTGGTACAGTTTAATATTGTCAAGTCAGTCATTTGTACTAAGGCAGCTGCTGTTACATTTGTGTCTTCTGGCTTCATATTTCTGACTGCTTGTCCCACTGCTTGGAATAGGAGTTCTCCAACAGAAGTTTAGTCTCCATTAATGGACTGGTTGGCTAACTCCCTTCCCAACAGCAAAACATCAACAGAGGAGTATAAAAATATAGTAGTTAGAAAGAATACTTTCCAACCAACACACAAGCAGAAAAGGAAGATGACGTGCTATACATAGTCCTCTTCTGACCATCACCGCATTTAAAATATTATACAATTAGTAATGGAAACATAACCGAAAATCCTGGGAGATCTTTAGACACAAGTTGAAACAGCAGGGCAGAAAATTAAATGAGCACTTCACTTTTAAATTTAACAGCAACTAACAGTGCTCCTGTAATATAGCATTTTCTCAACACCAAACATTCTGAATAAAGAATGTACCGTATCTTAAATCCCTGTGCAGTACACACAGCTTGCAGTTTAAGTGAGCTGGCAAAGCAGCGCAGGACAAAATTCAGACTTTAAGAATTTGTGTGTAGAACTCCCCTTCTCTTAACAACTGGACCAGATCTGAATTGCATAAAATATTCAGGTGCCTTTTAAAGTTATAATAGAATAAATACTCTAATATCATTGGTACATTCCTTTCTCAATCTAGGTACACAATAACTTAATATATTTAATATTTAGATAAACAACTTTTAGTAGATGCTTTGGCAGTCAAATTCTTACATATTCTCTATTTCTACAGAAGTATTTAGTTATGTTTTCAGAAAAAATTATCTGGATACTACTTAGAGGAATTATATGCTGTACAAAACAGCAGTCCAAATCATCACTGCAAACTGTAAAAGACACAGTTAATAAAAGAGTATAAAAAGGAATGCATATTTGCTAGAAGATACCCAACATTCAAAGGAAGGAAGAAGATGCATCTGCACCATGGGTTTTTCTTTTCTTGACAATGAAGCCAGAGAAAGATTGTCAGTTATTTGAAAA
>KZ505758.1:877885-912002 GCA_002844005.1 Limosa lapponica baueri | reverse complement strand
TACTCCTGCACTGCAGTCTCTGCAGACCTGCTGAGCCAAAAATCCAACAGTCAGTCCCACCCACAAGCACACCAAGAGCAGAGATTACTCTTTGTATGATGCAGTAATTAAGTGTCCTTTAAAGAATTATTAACTAGCCTGTTGTTTTAAAATGGTATTGTTATATCCCTTGCTTCCTTCCCTAGCCTAACTTTGATCACTTCAGCTGCTTCAGTTTGATATGCTACAGAATGAGGCGACAAGCAGCTCATCATCTGCAAATGTGTCCTCACTCTCTTGGCTTTGGTGTGAAAGCCACAAGTGAGGTAAATTGTGAAAATGTAATTACCGTCTCCATCGGGCAGGCAGCAAAAGCAGCAACGAGCTACCTGTGGGACAGACAACAGGAAGGGTAAGAGCCATGCTCCAGCAAAGAAGCAGAACAGTTGGTGAAGGAAGGTCTGTTTATGTCTACGTTACAGACACTAATTTAGAGAAGTCTGGTTTGTATTTCCAACCAGCATAAAACTCAAATTAGGATTTGCCAAGTCATTCATAACAGCAGTTCCTCCTAAACTTTGGAAAAACCTAGTCAGTAAGATTTGGAGCAAATTAACCAGTCTTGAAGAATTACTCTATCCATTTCACATAACTCAAGGTCAACCACTGCTGCAAATAATTACGGCAAAATTGTGTTCAAAGAGGCCTTACTTCTTCAGACTTGTATCTAAGTGCTTTTTAAATAAAAAAATTCTCTACTGAAATGAAAGTATTAAAACCCTGCTGCACAGGCTGGAAATCACAACTGCACAAGTCAGAAATGTACTTATCTTTGCAAGTCTGGAGCCACAATGAGTACAAGCAGAATAAGTAAAAGCAGAAAACTGGGTTTACTGCTTTAGTTAAATGAAGATTTTCTTTCTTTTAACTGATAGAAAAAGGAAATCTGAAATTGACACTTCTTGTGTTGAGCTGTAATGTAAATGGGAAAACAGTGCTGAGCATCCAATAAACATATAAGTAAGTGCATTTTCTGCATGAGACCAGAGAACAAGTCAGCACTTGTTGTAGTGCATCACCAACATTATTTGCTCTGATAAAATCCTATTCTGAGACTTATTTTGCCTGTGGTCTGACGGAGATAATGAACCCTGTTAGGAAAATTCCCTTTCCTAACTATGATATCAATCAGTATGAAAAGTGTATTAACTCTGTTAACATATATTAGTTCATAGTATGCACTGCAATGTAATAAAGTAGTGGAGTTTTACTGGAGACTTTGGTATTTTTCATGCTTAAGTAAAACAAACTAAAGGACAGCCCTGCCCTACAAATAAGGACTTTGCTTCTTGGAAGCCTAGAGCTGTCCATGAATGATAAAAGGTACTCCTGGACAATCAAGACAATGCCAGCATCCTCGCCCCTCTAACACATCTTTGAAACTGTCCCAGCATCCAGCATCGTAGATAAGTAATTATCACAGGACTAACTCCAGGGACATTTGGATCAATAGACAAGAAGCAAGAAAGCTGCAAAAAAAGATAGTTGCTTTGCAAAGTTTTACTATGACTACTAAACGGTGGTGTGGGTGTTAGTGATCAATCAAATCATGCTATACCTGAATGCTTGAAGGGTGTAAGCATCTTGTGTAAAACCACATTCGGGGTCCCCCAATTTGGCAGGGACACCTCATGCGCAGGAATAAGTATTTACCCTTGTAATTCTGTACTTTGCGTTCTAGCCTCTCCCCTTCGTCGGCACATGCCAGTTGCAAGCTTTCTTAACACCCTCAAAAGTCAGATAACAAGCCTTTAAGGTAAAGTGTCGAACAGAAACATCAAATGGCAGTTTTTATCCTGCATATCCATGACTACATGTACTCCCTGGGTTCACAAACTCATTAGAAGCCAAGAAAACTCATTCTTTTTTAAGAGACTGGCTGCGAGCTTAAATAAAACCCTTATTCCGTATCTCTTTGTATTGCTGTGCCAAGCCTCACCGACAGAGCCAGCCTGAGCTCCCCTTGGGCCACACTCTCGTTCTGAAGCAAATGCTGCCTTCCCTCAAGCTTTATTTAATCAGTCGCAATTAAGCCCTTGCAGACACAGAGTGACGCAATTAGCAACGCTGGCACACGTACCACTAGCCCCTCGCAAGGCTCAGTTGTTTCCGGCACAGAGGCCGACAAACCCTCTGCGCACCTCAAGCGGCTGCAGAGCTACGTTCCCGCTCCCGCCCAGGAGACAAAGGCCCTCTGCCGCAGGGAAGGTAATCAGAGTGCAATTAATTGCTCTCCACCAGCCATTTCTTTACATTCAGGTTCAGCAGCTCTCGTACCGCTCTCTAAAACCAAACGGTCTGGAAATAGTCCCCCCGGCAAGCGCTGCGGCCCGGGAGCCGGACCTTCCCGGTGAGGGGGCCGCACGCAGTGCCCACGCTGTGCCAGCCGCCCCCAGCCCGCCCGCAGCCCTTCGGGCAAGACCTCCTATGGCGTAACGCCGCAGGGTGGGCCCGATGGGCGGCTGCTTTCCCTCCGGTCCCTGTCCCGGCCTCCACCTCCTCAGCACAGGGCGGGAAGGGCCAGGTCTTGCCCCCATCACCAACTGTTACTAAGCGAAAAAAAACCCTCGCTCGTTTCCCAGTGTTTCTGGGTGTTCCCAGGACAAGGCGGCCAAGAAACAGGCAGGTGGAATGAAGAAACCCGTACTGCTGAAACGGGGACAATAAATATAATCCGAGATTAAATTACAGGCAAAAAGAAAAGAAGTACTTGTGTGTGGAAATAAAAATAAGAGATAGGAACTCGGGATCATAGGCGGTTGCTATGAGAACAAAGGCAACCAGGACCGAAAATGCTCAAGAATGCCTCCACTTCTTTATCTGATAGCTTCCCAGCAGACTTTTCCTTTAAATGAGAGGACACAAGCTTGTGTAGAGCACAACAAGATTTACAGGAAGTCTGCAAGACATTAAATAAACTGCAAGAGCAGCAAATTACTTCAGTACATAAAGGCACCTCCATGGGACCAGCAAGAGCTGCAGAAGCGACAATGTGGACAAGGGTTCTGATGAGTCCATACCCAGAGGCACACAGCACGCACGCATGCTACGAACAAGCTTTTGTTTTCGCCTAATTACAGATTACTTAGCCGTGAAAACAACAGCAAGAAAAGCAGATGAGGAAGTCTGCACAGAAATCCTGTGGGAGGAAGCAGAACTCACTTCAGTTTCAGGTGTCGCATATATTCCCCTCAGAGCCTCTGAGCTTGCACGTGTTGTTGAGGTCAGACTAGGAGCAAGAGAGGACAGTGTCAAAACCCTCGGCTTAAGAATAAGCCCAACAGGGCAATTTTTCAACACCACAGCAAACGTAAATAGTCTACTCCCTTGTCTAAGCTAAGCATTTGCCCAGATATAGCACTAACACTAAGCATGTGAAAAGTTTGTCCCGCACGAGTACAAACCAGCCTGACAGACGGCCACTGGCCAACTCAGACTGAATCACCAGCTTAAAAGTAGGTCACTCCTCAGAAGTGGTGAATTCATCACCATCAGACCGGAGCAAACAGCTAAGTGCTCCGATTTGCAATTCAGAAGATCTCCCCAGCTGTGCAGAATGAATGCTTTTATATTAACTTCACAGCCACAACTTCGGCTCAGTATTTCTGTAAAGGCTTTGCCAGCAAAGTAACACCTCACTGGCAGCAGCCGGTTTTCAAAAGTAAATCACCAACCATGATTGCCAGTGTACCAGTTGCTGGAAATCACTTCATTGCATGATTGTAGTTGTGTGTGGGGTACCCTTTCTAGTTTCTTCTGATTAGAAACATTTCTTGCCCAGTCTTCCCCTTTCAGCATGCGTAATGCAAAGTTCCCATTACCCACAGGGAGACGTGTGTTAATGCTTTGCTGTCCACACTGAGCCTTAGTAAGAAATACTTCAAAACATTCCCCTTGAAGGCCTTCTTATCTCCCCAGCTACCTGATGCTCTTCCCCTGCAGGCTACCTGAAGGTTGCCTGCATTCCAGAAACACCTTCCTGAGGCACTGGAAGTACTGTTCTAATGGGAACTAGACCCACGACACGAGATACGTATATTTGATATAAGAATTAAATGGAACGCGTATGCATGTTTGGTAGCAGAAGAGCAGCTGTGGTACCTCCTCAGAAAGTCTCCCGGTTTCACTTCAAAATTATGAAGGAGTTTCCGTATGCAAATTTTGAAGTCAGAAACAGAACCTGCTCAAAAACCTGCAGCAGACAGGTTGTGCTGTCTCCTGGCAACCCACACAGCCAAAACAAGTGATACATCACCTTTCAATCATCAGCAACTCCCCCGCTCCCTTCCCGGAGCATGACTTAATTCACTCATGTGAGCCGCAATAATATAAGGCGAGCATCACAACCATACGGGCACAAACAGATTTTTTTAGAGCAGGAAATTTCTGGGAAATCCTGATGGCGCTACTGTGCTCATCACTTGTTCAAAGGCAGCCCTAACCTCTTCCAAACAGTTTTGTTTGTTTTAAAGACCCTCAAGCCACAGCCATAGCCTCTGCCAGGAGGCTACAGAAACTTCAGATAGCTTTTTTAGATGGACATAACTGCACAGAGTTTTTCTTATAGAAAGAGTAAATACAGAATCAAAGCACCCTGAAACTGTTTGGGATCATGGACAGCTGGAAATTTTTTTCCCTCTACCTCTAGATGTAAATTGCTCTATTTGGTTTTAATGAAATACATTAGTTTCAAAAATTATATTATCTTGTTGAAAGTTTTTGGCTAAAACATCTAACCATTCTGAAACTAAGGAGAATATGAACCTCCCAGCTCAGTTCTATCCTACTTCTTCCTGTTACTTTGTCTGCATGAGGCCTGCTCTAAGCCTTCGCTAGTTGGACCACAGCTTTGCATTTACAGAGAGGTAATTGCAAACCCCCAGACTTACCAAGAATATAAAATGCAGCCAAACAAAATGGTAGTACCCAGGCCAGTAACCAGGTTTTCATCTCGGTGCAGGCCTTGGCTAAATTCAGGGACGCAGATTGTGATGTTCTGATTGTTTTCATCCAGGACTTCACAAAACAAAAGAAACAAAGAGAACAATTAGCAAAGCTCATTTCACTGCATCTTGAAGCAGTTTTCAGGCTGACGGTTTTCAGCAAAATATTTTTATTACTTCAGACACTGTGTAGGAACATTTCAGTGGTTTCTATTTCTATCTATCTTTTAAGATCACGAGAAAAAAATTATGTAGATCTGACCTGGCAGATTCTGTGCTTTGGGCAAAACAAAAAAGCAACTTGGTAAGGTACTAAAATTTCTTGTTTGACCAGAGCAGACAAACAAGGAAAAAACTGTCTCGTGAACTACGAAATAGTAAGTTGGAAGTTTACCAACACTTCACCCAAGACTACAGAGCCATATAAAACTGAGATAGTACAGACCTGAGACCACAAATTTCTTTGACCGCAGGGGTGCCTTGGGGACAACTATGAAATGCATAGTCAGTGGAAAAAGGTGGTGTGTAGCCTGCCCTGTTCTCAGACTGATATACAGAAGACCAAAGAAAAGGAGATGCACCAGTTAAAGGCAGGTTTTGTCTCAACAGCTATGAAAATACTACTACTAGGTCCCTGAAATAAAAGCAGTTTAGTGGTAGATGTTCCAAGCTGCATCTGGCTTTTGGTGCCTTCCTGGGGTCAAAGCAAAGCAGAGCAGTAGCCTACAGCATCACTTTGAAACAAGAGATTACAGCTGCACCTTATCTCACATCAAAAGCTTTCTGAGACAATGCTGTTTAAGGCAAACTGTGTTCCCATCTCCTCCTCCCTTCCATCATCCACTCTGGGACGGCACAACTGTTTGTAGGGGCAGAGGGCAAAACACAGCAAAGGCTACACCCAGGTTAAAAATAAACTCCAAGTCAGTTCCCTGACCTGGTGGGGGAGGACTTTGTGAGCCCCTCCAGGACTGCATAAACAGCAGAGACAGTGCAAAGGTGGGAGCAAAACAAGGAGTAACAAGCCTTTACAGAATCACAGAAGCATTTAGGTTGGAAAAGACCCTTGAGATTATCAAGTCTAACCATTAACCTGACAACTGCCAAGTCCACCACTAAACCAAGTCCCTAAGTGCCACATCTACATGTCTTTTAAACACCTCCAGGGATGGTGACTCAACCACTTCCTTGGGCACCTTCCTGTTCCAGTGCTTGACAACTCTTCTGATGAAGAATTTTTCCCTAATATCCAATCTAAACCTCCCCTGGCACAACTTGAGGCTGTTTCCTCTTCTCCTCTCACTTGTTACTTGGGAGGAGAGACTGACATCCACCACACTACAACCTCCTTCCAGGTAGCTGTAGAGAGAGATAAGGTCTCCCCTCGACCTCCTTTTCTCCAGACTAAACAACCTCACTTCCCTCTGCTCTAGACCCCACACCAGCTTTGTTGCTCTTCTTTCTACACACGAAAAAATGTGCAGAATCCCCCACCTGCATCCATCAGGGACACATTCGCAGGAAGGCAGATGCACTCTTTGGCAGGCCTTTGAGCTAAGTCCGGCACCAAAATGCTAAGGCATACTGTGATAAGCGTAGGTTCAAGCGTAGGTTTGCCCATTCCTTCTGAAGACATTTGAACTCTGGGTTTTTGGTGTTGCAAACAAACACTTGGAGCTTGCATTTTCTTCAAGCCTGGTTTGCAAGGTAGCTGATTTGCAGGATGGCCAATTTGGAAGTCCCTCCTTGAGGAATGCGTCAACATTAGATAAGTTCATGGCAAATCAGAGTGACAGTGCATGGGACACCTTAGTAAGTGCCAATACCCCATACATTCTCCAGCACGTGCCACTGCAAAAGCTGCACAGGCCAGTATGAGAGTCCCTATCACACAGACAGGGGTGAAAGGAGCCTCTGTGAGAGCAGATGACACCCAAGACAGTTCTCTGGCTTGGGAAGACAAGGAGGAACATCTGATTCAGGAGGTCTGAGAGAGTGTGTGTGATGCATACTCTGACAAAGGCAACAACCACACTTGCAATACAAATAAGAAGAATCAGAGCATTCACTTGACTGCTGAAGGCTTTGACTGTAACAAGCATGAAATAGCACAAGACCAATGACTTAATACCATACATCACTTTCTTTCCCTTTTTTCTTCTTTTTTTTTTACACTGTGCCAAGTCTTATGAGTAATTCAGATGCCTTCTAAATTAACTTCTATATTCATTCAAAACTACTGCTTAAGCTCCGTAAGTAACTCTTCCATCTAAATACTGTCTGTTTTTCCATCTTAGCCCTAGAATACATTTGTGTATGTGTGTCTGTGCATACACAAGTGTGACAGAGAGAGATTCTTTCCCCCATCTCTCCCCTTTCTTCTTAGGAGGTGTCTGTAAAAACAACTTCTTCCTGCCAACAGACTTACTTTCCCCTAATTATTGTTGTTTCAACTATTCAACACTAAAAGTTGAGCAATAATAAAGAAGAGTTTTTTAGCATTACTAATTTGAACCAGAAAAGTATTCTGTAAGTGAAAAGAATGCTCCCTGTCCAAATAGGTGATTCTGATGGTTACACAGGAAAAGGAAACAGTTTGAGCTGTGCTTGTGGTTTTGTAGTGTAAAGAACTTAAAACTCTAGGGAGTTCCCTAGTTGCAAAGGCAATGGTTAGAAGGCAAGTAGAGTACAGGAACTCTGCTGAAGAAGAGCATCATCTCAAACAACTGCAACATAACTAGGTATTTAAGGTACACGGAGAGTGTCAATTGCATGGTCTCTCCGCAGCACATTTATTTTAAGTATTTTGCAATTTCTTCTGCATACAGCAGAACAGACCAAACCCAGCACTCCTATATCCCTGAATTTGTTAATTCATGTTTGCTAAATTCTTGCTTTTAGTACATGGCACGACTAAAAGAATTTATATAAAGCATTAGATAACTTACTAGTTTCTGGTGGCTTGCTGGATAGTGCTGAGAAAGTGAGGTACATAACGTAGCAGCTGATAACTCCTGACTGCAGCAAACCAGAATGGGGCTGGCCTTTAAAAGAAAGAGGAAAAGAAGTGATTTTTGCAGACATTTCAACAAACTGAAAAATCCCTATCCCTTAGGAAACAGCACACTAGTATCTTTCAGAAGAGAAAAGTGTCTTTTACCTTTTACTTAAGGCAGTTCCTAAGTCTTTGAGGCAGTTTAGATATATTTCCACTGGCATGTAAAGAGAAAAGAGTCTGTCCTTTAGTTCTGCCAGCTATTTTAGAAAGGCATTCAAGATTACGACGTAAGTAAAGGATCACCCCTCTGCTCTCGCCAAAAGCACCAGCTTTCCAAAAGCTATTGACCAGCTGCCATGATAGTTTTATTTGCCTGTGAAATTTGTTTTGGAGTCACTCAGATTACTATTTCTACGCCCAATGTATGCAAGATACTAACAGCACACATAAAATAAACTGAGTCAACTCCTCCAGACGCAAACATTACAGAGAGTAAATCACAAGCAGTCAAAAGTAAATGGTACAACAGTGGTGAATGAGTTTGACACCTATTACCTCAACTGCTAGTGCTGCAAGAGTTGTGTGAGTTCCACAACACGTTACCAGCCATCAGCACGTGAGCCTTCTTTACAGTATGACTGTCTGATGGGACATGCAAAATGTCTCACACCTGGAGTATTAGCAGCTGAGCTGATGACAGCACTTCACAGCATAGATAAAGGGACAGGGGCAAGAGCTCTGAACTTTCTGCCCGGAACACGGCCCAGCCTCCAGGCACGCAACTGTGGCAGCACCAGAAACCCAGGAGGAGAAGAGGTCAGTGGACTCACGATTCTGGACACAGGGCGATATGGCCACCAGCGACACAAAGAGGCACAGGCCACCATTCACACCGATAAGGACCTTGTTGTACATGCAGCCCTCTGAGCGTGTGTAGAAAAGAGCCATGAGGACCAAGGCTGCCACAGCAACGGAGTACAAGATGAGAGTGACCAGGGCCAGCAAACCACTCCACATCTGCTTGTGGTTTGCACCTGCAGTCCTGGGGACAGAGACAGACAAGCACGTTATCTTTGTCCTCCCTTTCCCAAAAAGTAAAATTCTAATAGTGGAATAGTTCATATCTGCAAACACAGAAGACAGTGCTTACTTCCCTGAAGTATGTGTGTGTTACTACACCAACAGAGGCCCTTGCAAGGTTCCTCCCATGAAACAGAGGGAAACATTCCTTAGCATTAGTGTTTTTCTTCAGTATTATCTTGCCCAGCTGTTTCTGCAATTATAGCCCAGTGTGACTCCTAGAACTCCCAGTCTCTGGGATCAGCCCCATCAGCGCATCTCAGCTCAATGCTTCAATGATTTCCTCAGAGGGAACTCAGAGTGCCCCAGGCTCAGCCAGGGAGCAGCTCTCCTCACTCAAGGACAGCAAAGGCACGTTGTGTGGCACAGCTTCTCCTCTGCCCCTTGCGCTACATTGACAGTTTTACTACCCTTTTGCTCAAAAAGCCTCCTCTCTATTTGGGTCGCTAAAGCGTGGTCCATCTTGTTTTCCTCTCTTCACCTTCCAAACACCTCTTGCAAAGATCACTGGGTTTTTTAGGAGTAGTAACTAAAAAACTTGTTTTGGCACAAAGGGCCTTTTGGTGTATGGAAGGCTTTTTTTGGTGGTGGTGTTTCATTCTGTGGAAATGTGACTTATTTTAAAAGAGTATCTAAGATAGAGAGTGCTAAAGTTAAATACCACTGCTGGTAATCTTTCATCCATAGAAAAGCACCTACTGTAATTAGCAGTAACAATACCTGTGCTGTAAGGAGATCTCACCCCTACTCCCTGGAAACAGGTATCTAACAAAGCCCAAAGGTTTGTTAAGACTCTTTCTTAGTAGTCCGTATGCTAACTAGAACAAAAGAGGATTGCAAAGGTTCATAGAGGAAGAAATGAGAGACAGAGAGGGTGGAGGCAGGAGTTCCTGCATATACGTGGGAGGACAATTTAAATATTTTAAACTGATGAGAGGGCTAGGAAGGTAAGAGCAAACATGCTTAAACCAGAAATGAAGTCAATGCCAGAATGGGGTATATGTAGGTTCATAATGGAATCTTGCATATTGAGATGAAAGCAAAGAAGTTGAACAGAAAGTAGCAGTTCTCATGTAGAAAAAAAATATATTATGTGCATTGAGCTGACACAAAAAAAAAGGATTTACCAGTTTACATCACTGCACTCAGTTTCACTGTTATATTTTGCAACTCCAGTTTTATTCTCTTGTACCACTCAGTTTCTTAGCAGGCATATTTTCATATAAAATATAAAACAACTTAAAGTAAGAGATTTTTGATTCCCAACATGCTTGGAAGCCAAGCAATTCGGGTTAAGAATAAATAAGCAGAGTAGAAGTGCATAAGGAAGAAACATCTCCGCTGGGGAAGAAGAAAGTGGCTGAAGCAAAGATGAACAGCTCTAAAAATTGACATTAAAGTATCTTCTTTCAGGAAGTACACCCATGCTACTTTTAAATTCTTTGTTATGAGAAATGTATTGTTCAGGAGTCCACCAGAATTTTATGCAAATAACTACTTGCCCAACACATACCAATTTTTATTCCATTTGTGTGCGAACTCAACAAGCAGGATGAGCTGAATGGCGATGAAAAGGAAACCTCCTGTTGCTCCCACATAGCGCCAGGCTGCAAGGCAGAGAGGCAGAAAATAGGTCAAACTGCAGTTGCCTTTCCCTTTAGATAAAATGGAATTATTGCCTATGCAGTGAAGCCATTATGTGGTTTGAGTATCTCAAGCCCACAGATGCAGCAGGAGATGAGAGATTTCAGCTAACAGTCCAGCCCAGCTAACTCAAGATTAGCTTCCTGATGAATTCAGTTTGCAACCCGCTACACTTTCAAAGCAAGCCTGTTAGGACATTTACTAAGTTTCCCTAACCTAGAGAATTTTTGTGGAGCCTATGAGTTACTATATTCAGACAGAAAATACTGAAACCTTTATTTGTGAATGGCAGGAGGGAGGTGGTGTGAAGGCATCTCACAGGAATCTAAACCCTGAAATTGCAAGGTACTGGAAACCTGTACTAAAAAGGGCAACTTCTTCCCTTCCAGATTCCAGTACCACAGAAAAACAAAGGTGGGGCTTATCCATTTACAAGTGCCGTCCCCAGCCACTCCCAAGGAGATGGGAACAGTTGGTATTCACTGACTAGTTTTAAGACAGGTTATTTGACTACTTAACCATTGACCTACATAGACTATATTTGTGTAGCTGTTCAGATACTTGGGACAACAGATCTCTTATGTGCAACACCCAAAGCCTCTGAGGAAATACAGTTACCTATTAAAATGTTTAGTTGTGTGTGCAGCTTGTGCTGCTGTGCAGGGCATGACCTATAAATTACTTTGGGTGTGCAGCTTTTTGGGTGTGCAGATTTCAATGAAGAAGACCAAAGAAGTGCTTTGCGAAGTTCAGCCATATCCTACCATTGTGTTTTCCTTTAAAAAAAAATTGTATAAGTGAAGTGGAGGAACAGACCAGTCAGGACACGTTATCCTTAGCAGATGATGTAGAGATTTATTTTTTTTTCTACTGTGCCATAAGCTCATTATTTGAAAGTAAGCAAAAATGCCATTTGTCTGGTTTTACTAAACGTACTGCATGCACTGGATAAGCATGCTGTTTTTCAACAAACAAAACAAAAAACCAGAAGAAGTTAGCATGTAAAAAAAAGTACATAAAAATAGTCTGGGAACAAGGTTTCCATGTGTGTTTGGGAGAGGCAGAGTAGGAAAAAGCAGACCACCAATGGAGTGAGCAACGAAACAGCCAGACTCTCAGGATCTCCCACTGCCACAGGCGGGACACTGTGGGCTGTTTTATGGATCCATCATAGATAAAGGCTAGCCTGGTCAGTGTGGATTTAACACTACAGCCCACAAAAGCCTAGGGCTTGCACGTAATACTCCTCCTCCATGATTAACAAACTGCTAAGCATGGGAAACATGGAAAGAGCTTTTTTTTCAATTTTTTGAGAAAAACTAAGAAAGCTGGGACAACGCTCAAAAAGCAAAAAAAAAATAATAGACAGTGCAAGTTTCATGATTGAAGGAAAAAATAAAAGGGGGAAAAGAAACCACACAATACGCAAATCATCCGTAAGTCTCAAATTCAGGGGCTGACTGGAGGACAATTTAGCGGGCTGTGCAGAACACAGCTTTAGACAGAAAAGTGAAGAGCTAATTCGGGGAAGAACGCTTGTTAGGCTGTATCTCCACACTAGATTAGACTGCTGTTGAAAAACAGCACTCTGATCAGCACAAAAAGGTCAGTTTCCCCTTTTCCCCAAACACTTCATTTCTTGATGGCTTTTCACCATGAAAAGGGTCGCTTGCAAAGATAATAGGCAGTCTCGCTTGCTCATGAGTACAATGCATTGCACTGCTACGTCTTTCTAATCCAAGCAGCGATGAGACACTAAGGACAAGCACATACAGCCATCTGGTGACTTTGCAGAGGGATAAGGAGCCCTTCACTTCTGGGGCATCAGACTGAACCAGGACCAAACAAACAGCTAGTAAGACCACGAAGCTGAATTACGCATATCAGTGGTTTACCTGACGTGGTTTTTACCTTAGTTTCCCTGAGCACTGTGCTCGTAGTATGTCTGCCCACTCTCTTCTCTTCCCCTTTTAAACACCCTGGCTAGAGGAGATTGGTGTTGAAAACACAGGCAACCAAGCAAGATTTAGTGGACACAGGTGGCAGACACAACTGCTCCTTTGCATTACTGACTCCATCCCTTTCCACTCGCCAGAATCAACAGCTTTAGGGCTTACGAGTACCTGGCAAACTGAAGAGCACAAACTCTTCTCAGTATTACTGGGATTTTTGCTCCTAGCCCACAAGAGGCCTGTGAGAAGCCCTCCCCAGTGCTGGCATTTAAGCACCGGCCAGTACCAGCATTCCAGTGCCACGGTATCTTCCAAAACTTGGAATGCTTCAGGCATGGCAGAGTGCTCAGCAGAGCACTCGCAACATGCCCCAAGAAGTCTAATTTTACCTTAATGTATTTACTCCACCAGCCCGAAAGCTAACAACACCCCACATTCTTTTGCAGCTCTGCAGGTTTCCAGGCAGCCACCAGCAGTGCCCAGCAGGTCACCGTGCCCCCCTGAGCACTGGCACCTCTCCACCAGGCTGCACGGTCCCTGGCTGCTGTGCTACGGCAGGGCCACTGGCACAAGCCAAACTAACAGGTGGCTCCGCATTCTTGAGTAAACAATTTCTTGTGCACCATTACAGCTCTTAAAGAATTTGCAAGACAGCGCCGCAGTGGTATTTTTACCTACCCAGCTGGTCCGCTCTTGGTCAGAAAAAAACCCATGCTCTTTACTGCACATTCACATGGAGACCACATGCTCTGTGCACACAGAGTTCCCCCCCAACAACTCCGAATATTCCTTTTGCGCCTGGACTATATTGGCTTTACTTCAAGAAATACGGCAATATTCACGTTGATCAGACCTTTAGGATCTATAACCACGCACGAAGTAGCACAGAAGAAAGCACCATAACAAAACAAGAAAGACGTACCATTGAGGAAAGTGTCCTGATCAGGAATGAAGAAGGCTCCTGAGCACATTGCTGCCAGAAGTACGAGTTTAATGAGCCAGAATCTGCACAAAAGGAGGGGACAAAAAAATAAATCATCTGGTTGTAATAGGAATTAGAGGTCTTCAACTTAAGTACCATGAGAAATTTGTATTTCAAGCCCAACAAGAGAAAAAAGAGCCTATGATGACTGATTGCCAGTTTAATTAGTTTTCGCTTGATTGCATTATTTCTGACAAAAGCCGTAAAATCAACTTTTCTTTTGTTTTGTGGGGTTTTTTTGCCTAGTACTACACCCAGCTGGAAAGTAGGTAACACAAACCTGTAAAGAGAAGCGGAAATTAGTCAAACAAATCAAGCAAATACTCACCCATTGTGAATGTATGCTCGGCAGCTTTTGCTGCTGTTAATTTTGATGGTGAACAAGAAGAAAAAAAAGAAGAAACAGGCCATTCCAAAACAGACTTTGTACACCGCAGAGTATCCCACCAACTTCTCGCACATCTCGCCTGCCTGAATACCCTTGCACATCTCTTTGTAGAAGGGAATCTGAAAAGCATAACACGTTACAAACTATCAGATAGGACACAGGGCTCCTCGTAACCAAGTATGTCTATGACTACGTCCCACCAACTTTTCACTGGCTCCATTTAACACCTTTCACTTTTGATAGCCCTCAGCTTGGATTTAAGGGTTCAAGGGATGCAAAGAAATCCACACACAAGGGACTGGAGTTTTCCAGAGCCTCCACCCTCAACTCCTTCCAGATGCTTTGGGCTACAAGTCCACCTACCTTTCCTTCATGTCTCTTGGCTTAAGCTATCCCTGCCCCTTACTGCCTATCCCCTCACCCCGGGACCCTCTCCCTTCTTCCCATGCAAAGACTTTGATTGCTTCAGTAATCCAGCTTACATGAGCCATATCAGTGTTTTTAGCAGCCGAAGGGGCATGAACAGGGCTGTGGGGCAGGAAGCTCTGGCTCGTGCTGCCCTTGGTGGAAACGTAGACCGAAGCACACCCAAGAAGCACAGGGGCAGCAAGCCCCCTCCCCTCCATCACACTCTCTGACAGGAAGCTGTGCCAGTTGCCCTGATTTTGTTTTATGTTAACAGAGAGGCAGGAAAATTCCACCTTTCTCTTGACTCATTAAATATTTGCCTTTGAGGCCTTGCTCTCGCCGCAAGGGAAAAGCAAACAGCTGCACATTTTGGCTTCAGTTTCACCAGGCAGACACGACGCTGGACGCTCAAAAAAGCAGGTCTATGTGACCAGGACCCACTCCTGTAGGGTGCCTCTGTACAGACACCCCCCCTCGCAGCCAGGGAGCCATTCAGCTGCCCAGAAATACAGGCATTTAATTAGAAAACCAGCGTTCTTTTCAAAGAAAGAAGGGCCTCTCTGTACGCTCAACAGCCCTCAGCTGAGGCTGGTGAGACCAGTCGAGCAACACGTCAAACTCTCTGGAGCTGATCACTGCTACCTGCACAGGTAACTGGAGAAGGCAGAAGACAGTGTGTGCCAGGACACAACATGTACAAATAAATAACTTGGGCAAAGGAAATGGGAACCGGGCTTCAGAAAGCATTGACAGGCCAGACTTTGCTTAGGAAAAATACACAAAGATTGCAGGCTACACCATCCCTGAACATTTCCAAGAAATTGGCAAAGATAGGAGTCTCTCCTTCCTTCAGCACGCAGGTCAGTACACGAAACGAGGACACTGAGAGAACAAACAGGACCCGAGAGCAAGCGATCAGGCAGCATTCCCAGCTGGGTAGAAAGCCATCTGACATGCAGGAAAAAAGGGATAAACACATAAACTGCTGGCTTCCAGCCACCAGGCTCTGAAAGCCTGCTTCCCCCAGCAGGGCATGCAACTTCCCCTCCCCTGCCAGCAACTCAAGCCAGTCAGGAGCTCAACAACCCTCCTGGCAATTTCCCTAAAAGAGCAAATATTTTAGCAGCTCACAGCAACACTGAGTTGCTGTGCTAAGGGCAGCAAACCTGACTACGGTAGCGAGCTGATCCTAGGTGAGCTAGAACCAGCCCAGGAGATGAAAGGCAGGTCTCAATGCAGCTGCGTGGTGCTACAAGACCAGATTGAAGCTGGGCCACTCCAAGATGCTCTCTCAGAAGTAACTCAGAGATGAGTAGCCACTGGTAAAAAGTTGGACAGTGAACAAGTAGCTGTGGCTAACTCGCATCCAAGAGTTTTTAGATGGCTTCTGAGAAACTGTTCAGAGCATCAGCCATGCCTTTCATAGCTCTTGAAGGGCAATGAAACATCAGATCACGCAAAAGTGCCAACATTCAAAACGAGCAAATGGATTGACTGGAATAATTGAGACCTATCAATGCCACACTGATGTCAGGGCAAGCCAAGGGGCCACAGCAATGCCAGGCAAAGCAACTGGGCTATCAATTAATGCTTTCCAGTTCTTTGCCTAAAATAACCATCAGACAGCAGAGATTAAAAAGATGCATAACATTGAATTAACAATATTTCTAAGAAAATTAGATATTTGTTTAATATAGATGATAGTACTGACCAAGGAGACAGACTTCTGTAATATCTATACTTGGTACCAAGCAGCATTTTGCTTATGAGAGTTAGAGAACAAAACAAAAAAATACCATGGAACTTGATGAATCAACTAGCTAATTAAAAACAGATCTCTGGGTAACTGTAAATGGGCATCTTCTTTAATTGCATAGGTTTCTACAGAGATCTGGATGGGATTTTTGACCCTATATGTTCTTTTCTCCATTTAGTAGTAATTTCCTTACAGATCTGGCTGAGAGAAAATGGATGGATTCACAAGAACAATAGCTCAGTTTGTGCCTACATAAGCAACAAAGGGCTCAGCCGTCATGCAGTACGCACAACACTATGCAGTAATAAGTGATGTCCACAGGAATAGTCCTGTGGGATTGAATGCCCTTTTTGGAGACCCATGATCCTGAAGGAACAAAACAAGAATAAACCCAAACTCTTGGGGACCCCGGTAGATAATAAACATAAGCACAATGCTGGGGACAAAACGGCTGATGTAATGAAAAGGGCATGTTTTCGTGAGAGGATGGTCTGCTGCTGGGAACAATTTATCAAGGCTTACATGACTTCTTCACTGAAAGTTAAAAATGACTAATTTTTTATGTTTTAAAATTCTGTATCTCTGAAACGTGTCCAGCTGCTGAGCAACCTTCCCAGCCTATGTGATTTACCAGACTTTTCATTTGCTGGGTAGTTTTGCCAGCTGTGAAAAGTCACGGATTAGTTATTTGCCAAGTTTGATATAGTGGATTATCTACTTTTAACCTTTAAAAGCAACGTAAGCTAAATTCTTCGGCCTCTGCGTAGGGGGACAAAACATTCTTGCTGCAGAGTCTCAGTATCCACTCAGATAACGTAAACGCCTCGGTTGCTGCACAAGCGATGCCCTTATTGCAGCAAAGTCAGTAACTTTCCAAGCGCAGTGAAAGCCTTTGAGACAATGGCAACATCTACAGAAACAGGGACAGGCTGCCCTGAACGTGCTTTCCACCCGAGAGCTGCGGGTGCCTGAAATAAATGCAGTGCAAGAAGAAAGCCCACACGGTCACACCGCGTCCAGGCTCCAGCCAGCTGGGGCTTGGCCACCTCTGAGGCTGGGTCTGTCTGCACCCAAACGTGTGAATGCAGGAGCCCGGGAAACAGCACCAGAGGGGGAACAGAAAGGAAGAAGTGTGTAGAAATGGGCCTGAAGAGCACAAAGCAGACTGCTTTCGTCTGGATGTCCTCATCCAACAGAGGGAGAACGTGGCAGATGAACTTTGCTATGGAAACGGAGGAAGCATGAAAGAAAATCTGTGTAGATGGGGAGACAAAGGGCAAAAAAACCAGGTAAAACCACCTGTTTTCAGCGGCTGAGAAACGGAATAGAAAACCAAAAAACCAATCAGATCAAAACACAAGCCGTCTTTCATCTACGGCTGAATTCTTATCAGAAATATGCAAGGGCATCTGCACTTAAAGAACTCATTTTTGGTAGCAAATTTGGGTTTTAACATCATATAATGCAGTTCAGGGCCAAGATATAAACCTGGCAGGGGAAACAAGCCTGAAAGCACGCTCTGCCAGAACACGTAACCATGTAGAACTGAAATGCTTTGACACAACTGAACTGGTTTTTACTGGTGTTTGTTTTCCTGAAAACATCTTTTTAATTTTTCCTTTCATTATTTAAGTAGGACATGGATATTTTCAGGATGAAAACCCTAGTTTTGAAACAGCTCTACCATTAACATTTTAATTAAAAAAAATAATCAAAACATTATTTCAACAGACCAAAAATTATTTCCCTTTTCTTCTCTCAATTATCCTTTGAAAGCCTGTGAAATATAAAGTTTTCAACAGAACATTTGTGAGTACAGCTGTACCTATTTTTCAAAAAAACAGAATAACTGAGAAAAAAAAAATTGGATCAAGGCATAGAAGCACTTCTTCAAGTTGGGTCCTGCTTTGCTTCAATTTTGGAACAGAGTCAAGTCTCTAAAGCATTTTGTGTAACTGCATATTGGTCTTTTCTGTCTTTCTGTACCCATCACTGAGACTCTCATGTCTTGATGCACACTCTACCCCATCTTTTGCCTTGATACACAACCTTGCTGCTCTGAAATCTATTCTACATGCTACTATTCAAAATATTTTCCTGGTGAAAGCCATCCACTCTTTCCCTATGCTCCCTCCACTGACTCTTGCTTCTTCCCCAGAGATCAAACATAAATGCTTCGGTTTCTTTGCACATTTTTCAGAATTTAGCCCTTTGGGGGTCTCTCCCTTGGTGTCCCATGGGCACAGGAACAGCTCAGGAGATGGGGAAGAAGAGTGAAAACAACAGCGAACCTCCCTCCCCCCTGCAAAAGACCCTGTTCAATTCTGAAGGCTCAGCGCAAAATACAATGTCCTCAAAATGCCGCTGGTCAGATTAGGAACCAAGGTTTTGGAACCAAGTACTTCACAGGTACTGTGTCCTCCCACTAAGCCATGGTTTCATCTACGTGCCAGCTTTGGTGAGGATGTGGAAGTTGAGCTCCCTGGGACAGTACCTCATTTTTCCAACCATGTTGCAGGGCACAGAGCAGGTCCTCAGCTCAGGTGTCCATAAGAGAGGTACATTTGCTGTTGCTTCTTCTCAAAATTACAATAAATACTTTTAGAACTACTTTAGACTTGGGAATTTATAGTCAATCAACAAAAAACTCACTGACAAGAGATAGACTCCTTTCATGGAACATCAGCATAAGCATTTGATCTCTAAACTGGTAAAGAAGACACACAGTTCCCTGCCAAGATTATGTGTCCATAAAGGACTGCAGTAAAATATTAAATTTTAATTTTTTATTTTGATACAAAATTTAAAAAATTCTAATTAAAATTAATTAAAGTTCTCTCTCCTCTCAAGAAAGAGAGGGTGAGGTCCTAGAAGCATTATGCAAAGTGTCTGCTTACAATCTGGCTGCAGGAGCTAGGAGTGCTCCATGATCCAGCCAAAAGCAAAGGAATCAGTAAGTGCCCAGCACTTTCAAAACACAGTTCATCATTGAGAAGCTGAGATTGGTAAGTCTGAATAAATATTTTGAAGGTGCACTCTATCACAACTGGGCTGAATTAGCTTCAGGAGTCTTTGAACTTTTAACAGCCCTGAACATAATTATTAAATTAGAGAGTAGACAAAGAAAGCCTACATTCAGATGGTCCATTTCCCATTCAAAGACATCAAATGCTCTAAATTAAGAGAGTGATTATCTTTCCACTTCACACTAACAGCTACTCTTTGTGCCACTTCTTCCCACACTGAGCTTTCAAGACTATGAACTGGAAAAGAAATTTGGCAATACTGAAAAGCATGTTGTTGAAGGCTTCTTGAATCACTTTTCTGTTGGATAAAGAGCGAGTATTTTTTGTTAAGGATACAAGCTGCATTAAAACCACACTACTGATGGAAAATGACTTTATGAAATTTGGATATGAGCTCGTAATTTGTCTCCCACACTTGAGTTCCTTGGGTTATTCACTTTATTGCCAAGCAAAGCATCTAGTGAGTCAAAGTAATTCCTGGCAAGCAATTTCAGCACGCACATGTTGAACAGTTTTTAAGTTGTGGCTCAAGGCAAGCACCATGTCTGTACTGGGTGCTCTCACACGGCTGCCAGCAACTTCTGGGTGCTGGGGGTAAGAAGGTGGATAACTCAAGCAAAGCGCTACATAAATGAAAGAAAATTAGGACAGAACACACAAAGAGGGTGCAATGGGAAAAAAGAAAGGTGACTGGCAGCAGAGCGAGGAAGCCCTCAAACTAGCCCTGCCGTAAGCCCTCTGGTTCATCTGTGTTGCAGGCACAGGGTGGTAACACCAGCTTCTGGATCCAGGCAGCTGGGGAGAGAAGTGCTTCACCAACAACGGAAAGTCAAGCACAGAAGGTAAGCAGGGCACCAGCTTGACCAGCAACTGGTTTAGTGAGGACACAGCTCTAACTGTGCACCCAGCGGCACTCCCCCTTGGGAGGGCAACACAAAACAGCCAGATGCCCGCAGGCAGTGAGGGAAGCCACCTGAACCTCCAGGGCCAGCGCATTCATAACCTCAAAGCAGGCCTGACACCGAGTTTGGTGCAGAAACTTCATATTTAAGAATTGAGCAATCCAGCCATTGTTCCCTCTACTTGGAAACAGATTTCTCATCTTGAAGTTCGTAGAGGCCGAGAGAGAGGATTTGTGGTACTGAGAGCAACTTGGGTGGCTTAAGAAATCAAACCAAAGATGTGGTACAACAGGTCTAGTGTGTAACTGCAAGTAGGTTGGTGAGCATTTAGCTTAGGAAAATTATATTAAGACTCTGAAAGAAACTTCAGTTTTAAAAATCTGGTTTTAGCCACAGCTCCTTTCATGCTTTTGAAGCTTTTTAATTAAACAGACAATTAGAGGTGAACAATATCTGCTGTGGTTACAGGCCATGTGAACACGATGACTCAACACAGACTGAAGAAAACCCCTTGTAAAGGATCTGTAGCATTCTGCATTGCAGTAGTTTGTCACACAACACCAAGAACACAAAATTATAAATGCAGCACTTGAAGAGTTATTTGCTAATTTGCTGCTTCTGCTACTAAACCAGTTGCCAGAGATGAACTCAATGTTAGACTGAACTGATTTGTTCTACTACAGCATGTTTGCTAACAGCCTCTAGTGACACTACCCACACAGCGGACCTGGGACAGGCTTGCTGCAGCACGCTTCCGCACAACGAAAGAGGAGGAAGGCTGCCAGTCCTGTGATCCTGAACTCTTCCTGTTGTGAAACACACTCGACGGGTGAGCAACTGACAGGAAGAGGCTGGGCATGGAAAATCATCCCGTCTGGGTTTGGAAGAGGATGGGTGGAGGGAACCGACTGCCGCTACACATGAAGAGCGGTGGAAGGAGCCCCCTTTCCTTCCAGGGGCAGCGGTGGGTTCGGCTGTCTTACTTACGTGCGTTTTCATTTCGTTAGCTACTGTTGTTGACATCATGATGCAACAGATGACAGTCACCAGGATGAAGTAAAGCGCATACATGAAGCGGGTGCTGGTTGACTGCTTTATCTTGGGGCAGCATCTGCAGCACAGGGAACAAGCGGCAGTACCACAGCAGCAGGCCAACTGGAAAGTAAGACCAAAAACACAAGTCATTCTACCACCGCCTTTAGGTTTCTATTGCAAAAGTCAGACACGGAAGCTGGGAGACTTCCTGTAAAACTCCAGAATTTCTTAAGTCCTCTCGTCCCAGCTGAGCAGCATTTAAGTTGAAGCAGACTGCCTTGTTTATCAAAAATCATTAGGTTTAGGCACATCAGTTTCTCGCTTTCCCACACGCTAAGGATAAGAGCGAAGAGGATGAGGAGGAACCGTTCCCAATTCTTTAATCCTGCTCTTTGCTATCTCTGTGCAGCTCGTGGTCCTGATATGTTTCACCCAGCAGAACAGGCATTACAACGGCAAGGCTCTATTTTCTGCAATGCGCTCTCCCCTCTCCGTAGTGAAAAAACAAACCTGCACAAGAAGGGCACAGACCCCCAAACTGTTTGCTTCTAACACACAGACAAAACTATTTTGTTTCTAAGACAAGCTGGAGGTTTTGTTTCAAAACAAGCTGTACTGATCCATTTAAGTTCACCAGAACCATACTGACCTTTTTAATGTACCCTTTCTGGTACCCACACAGACAAAGATTTATTATTATTTTTTTTTGCTACAGAACTTTTTATACTACTAAAGACTTCGAGCAAATTAAAGGGGGGAGGGAAAACTGTTTAAGCCATACTTTAGCATGGTTGTGCCGAAGGCTTTATAAACAGACAACAACTACAAAAAAACCCAAACAAACTCAAAACACACAAAAAACTACATTAACAGTCCTAAAGATTTTGGGCACTAGAGTAAGGATCTGGGAATACTGTAAACAAAGCAAAAGCCAGCTGAGCTTGAAGGATCCAAAATACACCAGCACCATCTTGTACTGAAGAAAGCCAGAGAAGAAATGTAACTTCAGTTATGTAGACACACTTTGCAAATGTGAAAGCTGTGATTCCCCATGCAAGATGGCATGGAAAAAAATCCACAGCTGCAAGGAAAATAATACCAAATCACACTTCAGCAGATACTGTCTCCAATTTTTAAACATTATTAAAGACAAAATTCCTTATGTACTTTAGTTCTTTTCTACTTCTTGGTGCAACTGAGAATCCACCAAGATGAAAACCAAGATGCACAGCAAAAAGCACATAATTGCCCTGTTCAACAGGGAAAAAGGTACTGAATAAATCCTGAAAAGGATCCAGCTGGATGCTCATTATTTCCATGCTGTCAACAGAATTGTTAACTTTCAAAGAAGCTGCATTCACCTTCCCTGCCTTCTGCTTTTAGAAAAGCCGTATGTTAAAAATACAAATATAAGCCTTATTTTTATACATAAGGCAGCACTGTCCTTGGCCAGGCCCTTCCTTGCAATAGGCAGCAGCTTCCTATGGCTCCTGTGCTTAACCCAGCAGGCGGCCAGGAGCAGGGAACCTTTTTTCCAGGTCTCATTGCTGCAGATTCGGGGCAACCTTACCCCTCAGCACTCCCACTTTCGAGGGGCTCCCTTTGGCTAGCGTGAGCGCAGGGGCGGTGTGCTGGCAGCACAGGGGCTCAAATACACCAAGGATGCTTTTTCCTGTTGTCTCCTCAGCCCTCGGAGGGGCTGCGGGGATGTTCAGAGGACTCTCCTTGCTTTCTAGCAAGCAGTTGTACAAGATGGATGGGTTTTCTTAGCCCTTGCCAAGGGATTCAGAATGCACAAGTGGCACATTTGAGTCATCCAGGCAAACTTCACTCCCTTGTATGTGCCTTCGGGCACCAAACCACCACGTGCCATTTTCCTCCCAGGACACTGCTTCTTCTAGTGTCAATGACTGTCTGACCTGCAGAAGAGGGTTTCACATGTGTGTGTGTTTGCAGACACACACATCTGATAGAACTTCACGGAATCTCACAACCAGACTGGTTGATCAAAGACCCCGAATCCTTTTGAAGAAGCGTCTTGAAAAGGCTCCCAGCTTATCATTTCCTTGCCATGACTATCTGCTGCATCACCCAAGCGCGGGCTTCCTGCCTTCAGCCCCCGCAGACAGGGGGCTGAAAGTCACCTCGCCTCGCTCCACGATGGCTCTTCAGTTTGCAGAAGGCGCAGAAAGGGGACAGTCCAGTCCTGCGCCTGCTCTGCCCTTCACTCAGCTCACCGCCGGATCTCACGCCAGAGGAGAGGAGGGCCACAAAGCATGCAGCTGCTAAAACTGCTGCTGCTGCAGAACAGAAATCCTCCCCAAAACACACAAAGCTCCCACTGTGGGCAATAAACAGAATGGGCTCATGTTGGCACCAAAGCTGGAAATTAAAAATACTACGTGTATAAACACATCATACAAGTATACTTTCAAAATAGAAGGCAGTGGTGAATGAATGGCAATTTTATTTTTTATATGTAACGAAATCAAGTTAACTTTTACAGCTTCAACCACAAGTCCAAGAAATAGGGAAGCTATGGCAAGTTACCGATTCAGCAAACAAATGGAATAATAACATTTCAAAACAAAAATATACCAGAAAAGTATAATCCCTGCACTTCAGAACTATGGAAAAAAAATTTAAAAGAGTAGAACTAACAGTTCTTTCAATCTGTATCAGCCAGATCCAAAGTATCCATGGTGAAATTCAACTGCTGGCCATACTCACCATAATGTTAAAATCTGTAGCACAGCAGTAAAAAAGTATGCAGCTTTGGCATTTTTAAGGGGAACAACATTTTCCTAAGCCAGGTGCTAGAGACCTCTGCCAGTGAAACCTCATCTGCGTCCAGCAACGTGTCTGCTCGTCCAGTCCTGGGTCCCTGGAGCTGCTATTTAAAGCAACAAATACTTAAATAGAATATACAGCTCATTTATGCATTGTTTCACATTACTTAGAAAGATTTTAATGATAGTTTCTAATACTGAGCATGTACCATATGGCAATATTTGTGAAAAATACCAGTGTCACCATCTTTTCTCAGATGCACTCCTTTAAGCACTCTGAATAGCTGTGGAAACCATAGAAAGTTGGTCAGGTTATTCAGCCACAGTCCCAAATTTGATGGTTGGTTGAGTTTTTTTTTAAACTCTGGTTATGACTAACTACATTCGAGGGTGGGCCGCAATCAAATAGGTGTTATCCAAAAATAAATGAACACAGTCTCTGTCCCAAGGAGTAAGATGCTGCCCGCAACCTTCTGACCAGAGAGGTTTCAAAGATGTTATCTTTGCGTGACAGACTTCAAAGCCCATCTCTACAACACGGTCTCTGTCAAAAGGCTGCGGCTGATGTGCAGCTAAACTACACGGTCCCCCTAATGCCACGTGCTTTACTGTGGCCATGGCCCATCCCGCCCCGTCTCTGCCTTTGGACTGCGGTGAGGGTCTGCCCAGGGGCTCGGGACCCACCGGTGCCGAAGAACAAGCTGGTAACAAATTCTTCCCGCGATAGAAAAACAAACGGGCTGTGAAACAAAGCAAGTAAGATCATAAATCTTTAACAGATTTAGCTTATCATTAAACAAAAGCTCCTCCAGAGAAGGGGTTGTGCTGAAGGAAGGCGCCGTGTGGTTTTGAGGACAGAGACAACCCAGCCAGCCCAAGGTCTGTGATGGCTTCTGGCAGGCACTCCTTGAAAACCCTGGTCTGGACCTCCAGAGCTCCTTCCAGGTCTCCTATGATACTTCCTAGCCCTGGGTCCCCAAGAACCCAGCGCATTGGCACCCGAAAGCCAGGCTGCTCTGGCAGGACCCTGCCGCGCTGCAGCAGGTTCTGGCTTCCAGTCTTTCTTACCCAAGGGCTCCCACAAGTCAGGCAGCAGGTACAGCACCCCCTGTACGAACACCACAGGCTGACAACAATTACAAGCACTACGTAAATATTTGTGCTCTTCACAGATACCTGCGATCAGCCTCACACTAACCCACCGCCACGCCAGGTCTCCACAACGTCGGGGCCTCTTCGGGAGCCCGGGGAGGGTGCAGTGCCAGCCCGCCTGAGACCCCGAAACCTGACAGCCTACTGCCGCTGAGAACAGGCTGCGCCGTGATTTGGCCCGCCTGGATGATGGCTGACTTGACGGGGCTTCACAGCAGCAGCTGTGGAAAGCTGTTTGGGAAATTCTTCTGTTAAATATATTCAAAGTGCAGTTTCACAGACAGCTCTTCTGGTAGCCATGCTGGCTTAACAGCCTTTCTCCTCGGCCGGTCGCTCCCTCCCTCCCTCCCTCCTACCCTGGCACCAACCCTCAGTAGCCCTGACAGCTGTTTCTGCTGCTGGGAGTGACAAAGCGAGAGGAAAACTTGCAAAGTCTTCAAACGGGTGAAGAAAAAAAAAAATTTTTAAAATTTATTTATTATGATACAGTATGCAGCAGCAGAAACAGTTTTACCACTCACTTGAGTGAGGGCAGAGCGGGGAGAGCAGAGGTGAATGCCTCGCAGCAGTCCTGCATGCTTTGAGCCTTCTCTGAACAGACGTTTCAGTGGCAGTTTCCTACCAACTCCTTTCTATTTGAGTGCAGGGGAACAGTAATTTTTGCATCCGCGCAGTAAGGAGCAGAAGCAAGCAGACTATACAACAGATTTACCCCAGCGCAAACCATTTTTCCAAGTCCAGGCAAGCCTGGGCATATTTGCACACTCCCGTCTCATGCCAGCCAGGGGAGTACCTGTGGTTAAGAAGAGTTAGACAAGCTAACAAGAGGGGGTAAAAGCAGGTTTACCAACTTGTGCACATGTTATCAGCTCCCGACAGCAAATACTCCACCAACATACACTTAACATCTGCCACACACTCAAGCCTCGATTTTTGCAAGCTGCGATCCAACCTGATAAATCAGTGGAATGAGGTATGACGGTAACGTTAAGCACACATAACTGTTTACATACAAGACTGTGAAGTAAAGTCAATGCTTTTGTACAGACAGTTACATTTTTAGAAGGTATTTTCCAAAGACGTTTCCAAAAAAATCTCTAAGGTTGTAGGAAATATTTGGCGTAGCCATTGAAACAAAGTGAGGAGTTTCAGGATCTCTGCCCAAAATAGCGTATGGTATTTTTAAAATATACGAACCATAGGGAAGTATCAACCTTATCACAACAAAGCACTCTTCCTTTTGGGAGTCTTCAGCAGAAATGGTAAAAATCAAAGCGAAGAAGAGCACGTTAAAAAAAAAAAAAATAAAGAAAAGAAAAAGAAAAAAAAAAGGTGCATACTTAAATGAAAGACAGACTTAGCAGCGTTTCACCTCCTCCCTCCCAACTGGCCACCCGGCCGGTGCGGCGAGGAGGCAATATGCCTCCCAGCCTGTCCGCCGAGCAGAGGAATGTGCCTTGCTGAAGCTTCTTTTCACAGGGGGCCTACAGCGGCTTAGTTTTCCATGCACTGCTTGATTACTTGACTACCAGCATTATCCGGGCCGCAAGATCTGCAGATAACGTGGTCGCTGAGCTGTTACCGGCAACGTCTACCGAAAACGCGCCCCAGCCCCTACGCTCGCAGCTCCAGGCGGCGTCCCGGCAGGCTGGAGGAGCAAAGCAGCCAGCCCTGCGTGAGTTACGCCCTGAAGGGGCTACACACCTGCCCCAGGACTTCTAGTTTTCAGGGAAGAGCCCCTGGGAAGCCACAACCAACCACTTCGTTAGGGCACCGCTTCATGAAAACAACAGATGCCTGATGCCAGGTGTCCCAGGCATTAGGAGCTGGGCTCGGGCTACTCTCAAGAACCCCTGCTGTTACCCATGCGCGTTCTGCAAAGGTTTCTTCAACACGATTACGCCGTGGTTTGTCCCCGTGAAGTCATTAAATTCACCCAAGGGGCCTTCTTTTGTCCTTTTCTCTGACTTAACTGGCTTCTCGCTGCTGCTCCTGTGACGCTCGCTCACCACGCGGCTCAAGCCGAGAGGTCGTGCGACCCGCACACCAGTTAATCAACCGGCCACCTATTTTGGGGAGCACACCTCAGGCTCCGTGCAAGCTGTGCATAATCGCAACCCACTTCAGAGGAGCGCCAGGCCAGCCCCGGCGCGGCCGCAACACCGCTCTCTCCGGAGGGGCCCTCCTGCCCTGAGCCGAGCTTCCCTTCGAAGCGAAGGGCTTGTGCCCGGCCCCACGGGGCCGGTGCGCCACCCAGCACCGAGCAGCCCAGCAGCCAGCGGAGAGAAGCAGCCTCCAGGACAGCGACCCGAGAGCCGAAAGGCGGGAGGAGCTGAAGTCAAGCTGAGCCGAAGAGGACGAGCCCCTGCCTCCACGCTCAAGCGTTACTACGTGGTGACTCAGCTCAGCATTAGTGGGTAACGTCACCGCAAAACCTCTAAATTACAGGCTGCCCAACTGCTCTTCTCCCGATGATTTGGGAAAAAATCAAGGCAATTTTTTTAGTCTGACCTGAGCCTCGCAGTGCATCACACCACCCAGCTCCCCAGCTGTACCGCCATTTTCCATTGGCTAGACCGTCTGGATTTGACAGCAGTACGAGGTGGGCTGTCTGTCTCCCTGGCTACTTACATCTATCATTAAAAACAGCAAAAAACCACCCCACTTCTAATTTGTCTGCTGCAGTTTCCAGGCTATTGGAGAGATATTCCTCACTAACTGAGACAGCCTTTTAATTACCTGGTCTTTTCTCCCTGATCATCAAAGGAGGAACCCAAACCATTTACCCTCAGACTCATTTGAAGGCTTTAAGACATTTTTGTCCAGCAACCTAAGCTGTTCAGGTGGGGTTTTCTTCCTGCATCCCCCCCAGATTTCCCCAGCCTCTCCTACAGAATCACGGCAGCATCATCAGCCCAGCAGGTCACCCCACTCCTCTCCCCCGTGCACTGCTGGAGAGGGGGTAAGACCCTGCCCCGCAGCACCCCAAGCTGTGGGAGCATCCTGCCCTCCGTGCACCTTGCGCCTGCAATCAGCCAGCTGGCTGTACTTTGTAGAAGCGTATTTTATTTGCACTGAGGTCATGCCATCTGGCTTACGCCACCTTCAATAGATCCCTCCACTCCACCAGTCCTTCCATGACACCTGTGGGCTTTCAGCAGCAATTTTAAATGTCCCCTCAACTCACTGATGAAAACAGGCAACTGTTTTCATCAGTGAACCAATCCTGAAGCTCCTTTGCATTGATCCCTTGATGATCTTCACCAAAAGCAACCTCCACTGGGTGACAGGCTCAACTGTCCTTTCCTGTAATTTCACATTTCATGGTTTTCTCACCTGCAGGTTGTTCCAGCTCACGCTGCAGCCACTTCTCTGCCTTTCAAATCAGAGGAGCTACTAGCAGAGGAACTGGAAGATGAAAGACAAGTCAGCAATGGCAAAGGCTGACAATCTGAGGCCATCACTTCCTACAGCCAGCACATTTTCTCCAGGTTAGCTCTGATATTGGTGACCAGGACTCTAGAGGCAGAATGGCACACATGGATGCAATGTGGTGTCTTGCAGTGCAGGACAGTAACTGCATAAGCCCATATGCCACAGGAGTGAAGAAGCAGTTAAAGTGAAATTTCACAAAGATGTTGTGTCTTTAAAGGGTACTTTTGATACTGAGTACAAGCAGACTTTAAGGCAGGGGTAAAAAGACATTAATACTTTGTACAAAGTGACAAAAGCCAATAAATTTGTACCAAACATTAACTATTTCTTGCCATCTCTTGCATAGGCCATCTCTAATTGCTGGAAGTTCCAATCACTAAACTGCAAACATCAGTCCCAACATAGTTATCACTAATTAAAACGATGATGAGATTGCTAGGTGTGTCAGGACTCACTCCCTTCAAAACAAACACAGAGCCACTTCCCCACAGCTGCTGTCATGGGTAAATGATACAGTCCCCACAGCTCTGGCTGGCTTGGTCCCTCACTGCCTCACGCTGCAGCACATGCAGATGTTGAAGCCTGTGCCTTGGGTGACCTGAACAATGCAGTAGGTAAAAATTCAACCAGCAGAATGGTCAATCACAACCTAAAAAAATCTAGGAGGCCAGGCATTTAACATGTCAAAACATATCAGAGCCCCTCACAGTTGAAAAAGAAATGGAAGTGCTATTAACTTGGGTATGAGAAGGACCTTGGAAGCAACTTAAGGTCCAAGCGTCTTCACATGGCTAAGCTGAGAACACCACCCAGCCTCAGTGTGTGTCTGGGTGACAGCAATCGCCAGCTCCAGACGAGACCATCAGCTTCTACTTCAGTCATAGCTCGGCTTTCATTTGGCTGTTCCCCTGAAACAAGTATGTCTTGTACCTGCAAGTGCTTCCATTGTAATGAAAGTCTCAGTAACGGAAAAAACCACCCTGGAATACCTATACCTGTGAAAATTAAAACAAAAGCAGCAGAAGGATTTATATCCTTCTGCAGAAGAGTATCCCCTTGCCCTTAAAAGCGAAGGCACTGCTCTTACACTGCCTTCACTCCACAGCTGTAGAGCCATGGGTATTTAAGCTGTTTCTTTAAACCCACAATGCAACTAACTTGTGGGATGTGAGAGGAAAAGGCTAAGAAAAAATAAATTAGGCAGCAATGGGAAATTAAGCAGAAATGAGAAAGACTATCTTCTGCCTGGAATGAGAAAGAGTATCTTCTACCTCTTACGCAGTGCCAGGGAAAGGATTCCAACCCTGCGATGCAAAAGTAAAATGATACAATACTTACAGGATCTCACTGTCTTTTGGTTGCTTTCCCTCCCTTTCTAAGCACTTCTGGATCCAGCAGCAAATTTTATCCAGCTATGGTACGCAGATGGGGGCCTCAAAAATACTACTTTGTTACAACATCCTTGAAAATAGGCAAAAGGTTTAGCAGAGAAAAATGATATCTCAACCCTGAGCAAGGGAAAAGCTGCAACACAAGTTCAGTATTTATTAGAAAGGGAATCGACATAAGATACCAACCTCAACGGACAAAGCTGCAGAAAACGAGGCTTTGCTAATTCAGTTGTTCAGGCAACCATTTGTTTAAAACAAAAATTCCACGTTTCTGCCAACAGGGAAAAAAGTCCTTCCTCAGTCTGTTTTTCCTAACTGCATTTAAATAGTGGAGTAGACTAGAGTACTCCACATCAGACCTCAGACAGCTCGTTTTATCTTCAGCCATGATTAAGTGGACAAGCAGCTGTGAGACGGGGTGAAGACCCACAGCTAAACTTCTCCTTTTTTTTTTTCAACTGACCAGCTCAGGTTATACACAATAAACCAAACCCTTCTCACCCAGGAAGACCATTTGCAGAAGGAGAGACATGTCTTGGGGAGAAGGACGTGTAGCGGAGCCAGGAACCCCACCGGCACCATCCCACCACGCTGCAGCACATCACACCACGCATGTGCCCCAGCATCCTCAGAGGACACAAATCCGGACCAGGATGACAGAGCCACCCTTTTCACTGTGCAATGAAAAGCGGAGACCAGTAGGATGACTGCAAGCCCCCTTCTCAACCTGCAGATGCAGATAGGCAGTGCCAGAGAGACAGGCAGCTCTGGAGCGCAGGGGAGGCTTCTTTCCCTTGCTCCAAAAGTGATGAGCCCCAGAAGTCATTGGGTGAGGCCAATCTTACCAATAAAACTTTCTTTTTTTCTTGTTTTATTAAACCCGTCAGAATTGGAGGTCTGGGTGTAAAATGAAAAGCTGATACTCTAACTTGCGGCACATCTTACTGCATTTACTACATCATACGATTTCTAAGTGCAGAACAGTACTAAAGAAAGTGCTCAAGATCTAACAGACCTACAAATATAGCTTTATAAGCTTTAATAACTAGCAGTTCTAATTGAAAAATCCATCTTCTTGAACAACCCAGCTACAACATACTGCCCCCCAAAAATGAATGTCAACTATCTAAATTACATTTATTTAACTCTGGAAAAACACATATTCATTGTAATAAAGATTTTCCGCAACAGCTGCTTTTCTTAACCATGATCTCAACTTTATTCTCTTGAGAATAACTACTGAAGAAAAGCCAAATGTAAAGTCCTGTTTCCTGTCAATTTAAGCAGATGTTTTTATGTAATCAAAAGCATTG
This sequence comes from Limosa lapponica baueri, assembly GCA_002844005.1. Lineage (NCBI taxonomy): Eukaryota > Metazoa > Chordata > Aves > Charadriiformes > Scolopacidae > Limosa > Limosa lapponica. The sequence goes on along the minus strand of KZ505758.1, from coordinate 880,769 downwards.
TGAAGGCCTGAAGCCAAACTGTATTCTCACTGCATTCTCAAAATAGGTCTTCCAATGAAACCCTAGCAAAAGAAGAAACGTTCAGCAAATTTATTACAGCTCAGAAACCTAAAAATTGCAATTCTCTTCAAAACAGGATTGTAAGTTGCCTGATAAAAATCCACTGCAGAAATTAAAGTTTATAAACGGCCAGGTTCCTTGAAAGCAAGTTCCCAGGGTCTACTTGGCAAGGATACAAGTCACACAGTAATGTTAATTATGATTGTTTTAAATAATTTTTGAGTGTAAAATCAGTATAACCAAAGTACACTGAAGTTTGGCAGCTTGCCGCTGTATCCTTTAACAACAGGAATTTGGGCTGCAAAACCTGAATGTATTTATTCTGACAGGCACCATCACTTAGATGTTTAGCATGGTTTTGCCCAAAAGCAAAAGTACCCATCACTCATTGTCTACTCCACATCAGGAAAATTTGCTGCTGTCATGAGTGGAGAAAAAAAGGGTAGTCAAGTGACGTTAAGTCACAACGAAACTTTGATACCAGCTACAGATATCCACACACAATAATTATACTTTCACAGCTGAGGACAATATCAAAGTTCTCAGTCAGCTCTAGGAAAGCGGATCCCCAGAAACAGAGAGGCAGATATAAGATACATACAGGGAAAAAATACTTTATACAAAAAGACCCCACCCTTTGGGATATCAAAACCATTAAGCTAGCATATTTTAGGGGAAAAAGGAGGGACCCAACATCAGTGTTGTTTTTCAGGACTCGCATAAAGTTCCATCTTTCCTGAAGCACATCATCTCTGTTTCTGGAGGCAGGGCTGATTTCATCTTCAGGGGAACATTTAAGGAGAGGCCAAATTCCTTCTCAATTTTCCAGCTTGATTAACAGTACCATTAAAATGCCTGAGAGGGCTGGGTTGAGGGAGAAAGAAGAACATCTATCCCTTTTGTTTTTCTTGCGTATTAGTTTTGTTAAACAAACATCCCCTCATCAAGGTTGGAATAAATCAAGTCATGAAGGCAAAGACCATTTTTCCTTTTGAAAAAGTTACACTGCGTGCTATTCAGACATTTCTTTATGCCATTTATCATCTTAGCCTATAAAAAGTTTATCCACACCAAGTCTTCTGGTATAACTCTAGCAATATGCCATATTTAGCACAGATAAGCCTTACATCAAAAATAGTGCTTCAGCCAGCAGAATACATATCCCCAGGGCATTGCATAATTTTGGCGCTACGACTGCATCCACTTTAGGGCTTTTGCTTTGGCTCCAACATCACTAAGGAGTTCAGTTTATTTACAGACTCCGAAGTGCCACATCAGTGTCAGCAAAACATGTTACTGCCAGATATTACTACGCGGGGTAGGAACAGCGGCTTTAAGAGTGTCTCAAAGTTCGGTCAGGCTGAGGCCATGCAACCACACAAGTCTCACAATGGTTTCATCCTCTTGGTATTGAGTTACTTCTCCAGGAGCTACAGCACAAAAAGCAATGAGGATGCAAACAGCCACGAAACACTGCAGCGAGAACACCCACTAACAGCACTTCGTTGAGCTGCTCCAAAACCTGTTCCGCACCCTGCCAAAATGCACGTGAAGCAGCAAGTCAGGGAGACCCCCTGCTCTACTGCTGTCCCCCACGGCCGTCCAGGGCTGCCTGGCGAGGCGCAGGGGACCTCCCGGCAGACGGGCATGTGGAGGCACGCTTAGGAACCCTCCCGGCCCGTGGAAGATTGAAAGAACCACAGCCAGAAGACCTAGGCTGGGATTTCAAGCTTCAGGGAAGATCTGAGATTTTTCCCAGGTGGTTCACACAAAAGCAAGGTGTTCACACAATAATCAGGTGCTGAGGGTGTGCAGAGCGCCCAGTGAAGAAATACCAATAGAATTAGGGCTGTAAGGTGTTTAAATATGCAAACCAGCAGGAATTAGCTCACTGGCTAGTCTGTTGCAGAGAGGACAAGCGGTAACAGGTTTCTATCGCAGCAGTGGAGATCTGGGAAAATAAAGGACAAAATAAAGTGCCTGGGGGAGATGCAGTCTAACACCAGGGTAGAGAGACAACTGGTAGGAACAGAAGTCCTTCCCTTGAGTGCAGCCAAGGAGGAGATCCAGACAGGGCCTCGCGACCACCCTTCCCCTCCAGTTCCACGGCCCTTCATCCATCCAAACGGACTCAACCAATTCCGCAGCAAGACGTGGAGCACCGATCCACCACCCCCCGAGTGCTGAAGGGTGCAGGTCCTGCACCGCCCTCCACCAACGCTTGCTCCCACCTCTCACTCTCTCCGCCAGCACCTGCACTTGCCGAACCTTTCTGCAAGCCAAATTTTAAAGGAGTTTGTGAAGGGGTCCGAGGAGTGCCAGGCGGCCAGCGGCTAGGAGAGAAGTGAAGACCCACTCCATTCGTTATACCATGGAGTCTCATCTCCCCACCACCAGGCACCAACGGCAATTAAAACAACTGCCTCTCCTAGCTTTAGGTGCCCTGCCACCCCTGTGGGCATTGCTCCTTGCAGCGCAGGTCTCCGGGAAGGCTCCCCTCCATGTCCCCGCTTTCCCCCGCATCCCACCGCCCCTAGGCAGCCCCTGGGGCGGACGCCCTGGCCAGAGCGACCCTCCGCTGCCCGCTCCTCCTCCAGCAGGAGGGGAATGGGGGAATTCATCCCGGGAGCTCCGCCAGGGCACCGGGATAAACACTTACAGCGCCGGGCTTCACCCGCAGCCCTGCCCGCTCTGCAGCGCTGCTCTTACTGGAACGCCTCCATTCGCCCCGGGAGGGGGGTTCGGGTGCCCCGGGGGCGAAGGGGCAGCGGCGGGACGCGGCCTCACCGGCCGGCCCCTCTCCCGTCCCGTCCCCCGCGGCGTC
>KZ505758.1:848530-877365 GCA_002844005.1 Limosa lapponica baueri | reverse complement strand
CCGCGACCCGGTTGTTGCTGCTGCCGCCGGTGGGCCTCGGCTGGCGGCCTGCCCCGCCGGGGCGGAGGGTCGCCCTCCCCGGGCGAGGGGACACCCTCCGCAGCTGGAGGCGGCCGCCCTCTCCCGGAATCACGGAATCGTCAGAGTTGGAAGGGACCTCTAGAGATCATCTAGTCCAACTCCCCTGCCAAAGCAGGATTGCCCAGAGCACATTACTCAGGACTGCATCCAGGAGGGTCTTGAAAACCTCCAGAGAAGGGGACTCCACGACCTCCCTGGGCAGCCTGTTCCAGTGCTCTGTCACCCTCACCGTGAAGAAGTTTTTCCTCATATTTGAATGGGACTTCCTATGTTCCAGCTTGTGCCTGTTGCCCCTCGTCTTATCGCTGGAAACCACTGAAAAGAGTCCAGCTCCATCCTCCTTCAACCCACCCTTTAGGTACTTGTAAACATAGATGAGGTCCCCCCTCAGCCTTCTCTTCTCCAGGCTAAAGAGCCCCACCTCTCCCAGCCTTTCCTCATGAGGGAGATGCTCTAGTCCCTCAATCATCCTAGTTGCCCTACGTTGGACTCTCTCCAGTAGTCCCCTGTCCCTCTTGAACTGGGGAGCCCAGAACTGGACACAGCATTCCAGTTGTGGCCTCACCAGTGCAGAGTAGAGGGGAAGCATGGCCTCCCTCGACCTGCTGGCCACACTCTTCCCTATGCAGCCCAGGATTCCATTGGCCCTCTTGGCAACAAGGGCACATTGCTGGCTCGCCCCAGCCAGCAGAAGCGGCAGCTCCAGCTACAGCTGCAGGGTGTGGAGTGGATCTGTGCGGGACCACCTCCCCCACCCCCTGGGGCTGCCCTGCCCTCAAGGACAGCACTGGGATCGCCGGCCTGCCCATGCGCCCTCTGAAACACCTGTATTTTAGCGGCTGGAATTTGACAAACTCACTGAATCAGACAAATAAACATGACCAGGCACCGTAAAACACCAGGCATTAAGTGTGTGTTTAACGCTGCAACACACCGAAACCCGGGTTCAAGCGGCTTTTCCGAGTCCCAGCTTCTCCACCGTCTACACCTTGGTGGAGAAGCGGTGCACATCCCGAGGACGGCTCCAGGCTGTGCTGTCCTGGAAGGAGCCAAGGTCTTTCCCCGTGCTTCCGAAATCCTTTCTCCAGCATCCCTTGCTAGGAAACAAGTGTAGCACTAGGTGGTCACCGAGGTCTTCCCAGCTTCCTACACGATGGCGGGATTTCTTTGCTATTGTGGGCAGAGCCACCAACAGCAGCAATGAGGGTCTGGGTGGAATGGCTCCCCTTGTCTTGTCGGCTTTGTTGCCGCTGTGTGTGTGCACTATAAATATTTAAGATAACCATTCAGAACTTTATTTCTAGTCTTAAACTGCCCTTGCTTTAGGAATTGAGTGCGACCAGAAGCTATTGACCTGCGTACAGGTACACGCCTGCAGGTAATGTAGCTACACCTACCAAGAAGGAAACCAGTATGGATTGCAGGAAGTTGATGCTTTAGGAAGTGGATCATACGACAAATCAGCATTACATAATTTGGTGTTATACTGGGGACCGAAGAGACCGGAGTTACCACAAGGGCGGTTTTATAAAAAACAGAGATGTGCTTTAATGGTGCTCTCGCACCTGCATATAGTCAGCCAGAGACAGGGTATTTACCACTGTCGTAAGATTAATTCTGTCAACCAGATGGTGATTTAGCTGCAAAGGACACCAGCTTGTGGGCATCCTGGACCCCACCACAGCTCAGGCACCAATGCAGCCAACGCTCCTACTCTGTAGGACCAGCAAAAGACCCAACCTCAGGTGGGTGAAGACTCCTCAAGTGAGGACTGGGGGTTGGGGTCTCGGCACACCTTCTCTGATTTAGAGCTCTGGGACAAGCAGCTTGGCTTTTTGAATGAAAAATCTGTCACCAGAAAGGCTTGAACTTTCCTGCTGTGTTGCTGGCAAGCATCAAGCAGGCTAATAGCAAAGCAACGAGCAGATGTTACTGCATGAAAAGAACTGTCACTCTGAAACTGTCCATGCATTTAGAATAAGGTTTACCCATCAAATACATATTCTGAAATCAGAGAAGGCTGTTGTGTTCCCCTAATCTGATTTACTGGCCAGAAATCTTCAACCAGTAATTCCTGCCCCAAACTGTTCCTTTTGGCAGGGTAAAGAGCGCTTCTTTGAAGGGATGCTAATTCTGATTTAGGGCTTTCAAGTGACGCGGAATCCATAGCATCAGTAGAGAGAGGCAAGATGCTTTGGCATGCTCTGTATAAGAAATTTTACAAACACAGATTTACAGAGATTTAATGAGTCGGGCAGAATGGGAGGAAAGAGTGGCCCTGTAGGAAGCAGGACAGCCAAGGAGTACCCAGGAATGGAGTTAAAACTCTGGTCTCAGTTCAGGTGCTGAGGAGCAAGGAATGAAGGAAAGCGCTTGGTTAGAAGTTGTAACCGTGTGGCACTTCCCAGAAAAAACCCTGCTGAGATGCCACTTGTGCCCTGGGAGGAAGCCAGTCTCCTCACTTGGTGTGCAGGTGAGCAGAGCAGAGTAGCAGAACCTGAAGCCCCAGAAGCATGTCGCTCCAAGCCACTTGCCTTCAGGCAGGCTGCAAAGCTCTGCCCGCAAGACATCCAGCCCTCTTTGATACACACCAGTGACCTTCTGTGGCATGTCAGCTCTCCTCAGGCCACCAGGAAAGGCATTACCCTTGGATCCCAACTGCAGTTTCACTTGCAGACGTTGCACCTTTACATGCGCCCCCAACTTTACTCATTCACAAATCATTTCTACATAAATTATTGTAGCAAAAGCACAGGCTCTCACTGTCCCCCTTCACTGTGAGAAGAACGCGGTATTGCTACCTCTACAGAGAACTCAAAAGATGTCAGTGGTGAAGCAGAAAGCTTTTTGGCAAAGCACGGGGAAATCGTAACTTACCAGGAATGCTCAAGGACTCTGTGCTTCCCCAGTACTCCTGTAGTATGAACCAGCTCAGTGTATTTTAGGGTAAAAATATTAGAAATTGTGCTGTTTTGTTCACACCTTCTGAAATGAAGCTGCAACTTGGAATGCTGCTTTCAATGTTCCGTAATTTCAAGATTTTTCAGTAATTAACGGATTTTGGTTTGTGCCAACTGGCAAAGAGAAGAGCACAAAAAGTCTGTATCCAATGAGAAGGAGAGATCTACCACTTGGCTGTTTTTCAGGTGAAATGAAATACAGAAAATCTTTCCAAATGTAAATGCAATTAGAAAGAAAACAAAACCAGATTGTTACACATCATGGTGGCCACTTACATAAAATTAGTTCATTTTTATAGTGTAAATTTAGACTTTATATGCCTGTTAAAATACAAAACATGTAAAATTGATTTTTAGGTAAATGTATGTCTTACTCGAGCCCCGTAATTAGACACCCGTCAAAAATGTGGTTATGGGAAGGAGGGGAAATGTCTGTACATGTGCATGCACATGTTCTTGGAAACCACCACTCAGATCCAAACTGAACCTCTTACCCAGCTAATGACCTAACTGCTGTGATGTTTGCTGGAATGGTTTCCTGTGGAAAAGGTTTCCCAGTAAAGGGGAACACCATGCAAAGGTGTGATCAGACAGTAAAAATAATTTATTTACCACCTAGGAGTTTTACTTGTGTGCAACTGCAAAGACCATCCCCGTTCTCGCCATCTAGGTGGCTGCAGGCCATAATAAACTCATGACTTCCTCAGGTTTTTTTCCAAGTATGCACCAGCACCTGGAATACGGACCACTTCTCCCCAGATCCTCCTAGGTAGCCAAGGGCTTCCAGAACCTTGGGACACCTTCTAGAAGTCAGCGTATCTAGGAATCAGGACCAGCACAGCACAGCACAGCACAGCTATAGATGTGACAAGAAGCAAGTGGGAGCAGCTCCGACAGACACCAAGGTGCACCGTGAGCAGTCGCAGCATCCCAGAGGTGTTTTAATCCTTGGCTCGGTGCAGGAAGCCCAAGGGCAGAGCCCATTCCCGTATCTGCCAAGAGCACCAAGAATGGAGCTCTTGGCTGCTACACCTTACTGCTTTCCATTGCCAGTTGCTATTCTGCTTAAAAATAAATAAATACATGAACACATTACAATAATGGCTGCAGAGTCCAAGGACAGTTAGAAAATGAAGTAACTTTTATGCCATCTTTTAATGTTTGAGCTTTTAGGATCTAAGCTCTTAAAGCTGCCATTAGCCTTTCTAGGGGCTGGAGACCACATCTCCCAGCAGCAGCTTTTGGAAAAAGCATCGGTTGGCTTCAGAACTAGTAACAGGCTTACATACTGCCATATTCACTACCGCTGTAATGGGATGATGACCTCCAAGGTTGTGTGTGGAGGGTGGAGGGAAGCACACAGAGCACCTGTAATAGCATCAAGTGTACCGAGTGACCTGCCAGTGCAAGGCAGGAGCAACCTGTAACTATAAATCTCAGATGGGGCGGAACGGAGATTGTCAGTGCATGTGGGGCCAGACATGCATATTCAACTGGTCACTCCAGAGTATCAGGTTGGTCAAAATGCTAAAGAGTGGTGTCTTCTACTATATTAGTGTTCAGCAATTCACATTAATCTTTTCTAGCTAGTAGTAGTGAAAAAAAAAAATCAAAAGAAAAAAAAATCAAAGTCAAATTTGGTTAGATTCTGATCAAATGAAATGTTTTACCTCACTTGTTGGACTTGAAATAAAGCGTTTCATAGCATTTGAAGATTTCAGTATTAAAAACCCCACAAGGCTGGTAGTTCCAGGCAAATTTACTTAAAAAACCCTTTTATTTTGAGAATGATAGTTTAATAAATTGGTTGGTTAGTTGTTTTTTCACTCCAATGCTAATTGGAAGTGGATTAAAATTTGCATTGTGTATCAAGGAAATGCACCAATGAAACCCTTCTGAGTAGATTAATTTTTGTAACCCGAGTACAAAAGGGTAATATTACACAGCTGTGCACTGAAGTCTCCAGCTGCTGCATTTGCACGCTCTTAGTTGACCCTTTTTAGCACAACACCATGTACCACCAATTATAAATCTTGTTCTTTCTGACCTCTTGGCAACTGTACGCTGTGTAGTTTTCCGTGCCTAAGCCAGGTTTCTATTTTACAATGCCTCAGGTTTCTTAATCACAGCCAATACCTTTACCTTACAAATAAGTGCCACAGACATTTAACTTGCGTGGCACTAAGGACACCTTGTGCTAGGAGAAAAGGAGCCAGCAGCATTCCCCATTTCTGGCACTCAAGTAAGCAGCGGGGTGTCATCAGGTGCTGCCGCGAGGCACTAAGTCTCACTGGAGTTAATGAGGGACAGACGGAGGAAAGGGAAACCTGCGTGCCTCCAAGTTACTAGATAAGGTTAATGCAAAGGGTCTCATTAAAGAAGTTCTGCGAGAACATGAAGTTGAGCAGGCTCAGGCTGCGTGCTGAGAGACAGACCAGTTCTCCATCCTTACAAGGAGCTTCAAGCCGGCAGCGATGACTCGGAGAGACAAGTGTTGGATTAAGATCAGACAGTTGTTACCGCATCCGACCATCTGCCTTATTTCTCTGTCAGACACTGCCTCTAGTGGCAGGGAAAACTGAACCGCTTGTAAATCAGCCTTTCAGCTCCTGCAGGTGTTTGGGAGACTGAAATTGGTTTCTACCATTACATATAGAGATAAAAAACATGGTAGTACTGTCTTTCTACACTGCTGGCTTCCTGAGGATGCAGATGTGAGAAAAATCAAAGTAAGCTCCTGAACATATTGGGTAAGTTTCAAGTAGCAAAAAAATGACAGTATTACATTTGTCAGCCCACTAGTAGACATCTTCAGAATTGCCAGATTGCAATACTTTAATTATCTGTTAATTTTGTCAGTGAACTTCTTCCTTAAAAAAAACCCCACAAACCACCCAAGAAGGATATTAATTCATGGATGGCGTAAGTATTCTTTGAGTTTACCTGCCTACCAGCTTGTCCCAAACTGGAGGTTTCCCAAAACCAAAGCATGTAGCTCACGACCTGTTGTCAGTCAGCTTAGTGTAACTGTCTGTCCCTGCTGAAGTGGGACAAATCTCTCTTAGCACACAATAAACCACATTCCACTAATGCTTTCCAATTAAGAGCGAAATGCCCTCTTCTCCTCCTCACTTCCCTGCATACCATTCTGTTCTTACCGCAGTAGTGATTGCTGTTGGTATGAAGGTTTCTGGGCTCAATACGAGCCAACAGCACTAGAGGAAACGGTCAACACTGTTGGCTTCCGTGCTGACCACACAGCAAGCCTCCCAGAAAATCCTCATGCAGGAGCTGCCTGCCTCTGGATTTGATTCTTTGGAAGGAAGAGACAAAACTCCCCCTGCCTTCCCCCCCGCAGGCTCCCTGTCTTTTTATTGGAAATTTTCTGAGTAACTTTCTCACAAATAGAAGGAAAAAAAAAAAAGAAAATACTAGAATTGAACACAGAGATGATATGAACCTAGTTCAACAGCATCAAAACTGAGATTTTATTCCAACTCTACTTGTGGAAGCCTGAAAAAGAGAAGTTGGCATTACAAGATGAACGAAGTTTGGCCAAGCGGAGTTCTCAAGCTAGCAAGCACAGAGCTGCTTCTGGAGCCTTCCCGCTGGTGGCTACAGGAGGAACAAATCTTATTCCCAGCAGGTCTTCAGGAAGGTAAGAATCGACAGAAGATTCTCCCAGGCAGTGCTGTATTTTGGAGCCAAAAAGAGACTGCACAGCCTCGCATGTCTTTTCCCCAGCCTCTCACACTACTGGATATCAGCAAGGTGTATGTCAAAACGCAGCCTGCCAAAGGTGTTCAAAGCACTTGGTTACATCTGTGAGGAGTTTCTCCACCTCAACTCGACAAGCTAAATCCAGATCTATCCTTGTTTTAGCCTGTGATTTTGTTACAGTCATCTGGAAAGAATGAATACCTTACCTCAGAGACAACGCTGACACAGTTGAGTATGAAATGCAAGGGGGAACAGAGGGATTCAAAGAAAAGCAAGTCCTTTTTGTAACAATCCCTCCCTTCTCTCTGAGAAGCAAATGAGTGTTGAGAGTCATCACACTGAAACCTGCTCTGTAAAGGAACAATTACATTGGAGCACATGGAGCATAAACATTTGTGCACCAGAAGAAATGGCTGAGTAGGAGTTTAGCAAACAGCATATTGAAGTACTGAGGCCTGAACAATAGGCCTTGAACTACAATTGACCTCCAGGTGAACCTCACAACCCAACAATGTATCTAATAGGCACAGTACTAATCATATATGCAATGTATTACTGATCTATTTTAGTATGAATATATATATATTTTGATGCTAATCTATAAAGCTTTGCTGTAACCAGCAGAACAATCTTTCTTTATTTAGAGGCATGTTACTTGTTGAGAGATACGTGGACAAAGCCAAAAGAGATAGAAAAACTCCCTTGGGTTCCTCCTTGAGCCCTGGCCAGGCTTTGGGTGGAATCCAACAGGGAGGGCGACACCAGATGTTCCTACATTTGAAGTTCTGAAAGATCTTTATTGTTTATTCAACTGTATAAAAGCTGGGCCCTCTTGCAGCGGCTTTGGAGACCTCACCTACAAGTGGACGCACTGCATAGGACCCTCCCAATTGCCAGGAAAGGTTCTCCAAATCCTCGCTGCAACCGGGGCTCCCCCGCGACTGTGGATCTGGATGATGGTGAAGCATTAGGATAACTGGTGATGTATTTTTCTTAATCACTATAGTTAACCTTATGTAGTAATGATTAGGTGCATTACTTTGTTTTGCTTTACACTCGCTATATTATTTCATGATTAGGTGCATTACCCTGCTTATTCTCTTTGCTGCCTAAAACTAGAGTATAATAAGCTTATTGTTTTAACTAAGTGCATTACCTTATTTTCGTATTACCTTGAAACAGACAGTAAAATAAGCCTACTCTTTTTGTTGGTGTCTGTGTCCTTTCTGTTGAGCCTGTCAATTGGCAAAACACATACCTGCATCAAGCCGAGAGAACAAGAACAGTCACAAAAGCCAAGAACGAACACAGGTAAAAAGCAAAGAACTGGCAGCACTCCCTGGAGTGCCGAGAGCATCCAGGCTCCACCATGGGTAAGAACATACCACAACTGCAAAGCAAGAACTGTGTGTTACAACTCAACCTGGCTCTAAGCCTTTGTCAAAACAAAAAGGCTGCGGGGATCTTGCAGCGTTGGCACCGATCAAGAACCAGGGAGACAAGATGAGGAAATGATAGCTAGCCGTCCTTGTTCTCCATGCCACCACAAGTAATCCTGGTATCTGTGAGAAAATGAAATCAGTTTTGTTTAAAACAGAGAGCACCTTCCTCTTCTGTGTTGTGTGACCACACATGGCAAAGTGGGAGAATAAACAGTATCGGTACAGTGGACAGAAGTTACTCAAGTTCCATTAGGTCCCGAGGTTAAGAGCCATTAAGACTTCAAAGAGGAGGTTCAGGAAGAAAGAGCAGTAACTCATGATAAAAAGGTGGTAGGGCAGAAGAACTGTCTCAACCCAAAAGAGAAGGCATTTAGATTATGTTCCAATTTGCACAAGTGTACAACTTAGACCTTTACACAAGCATGCACATTGCAGGCTCAAGACAAACCAACCTTTACTGTTGTGGTTCTGAACAGAAGCCAAGTAGACTGCAGAAGCTGTACATTCTATGAGTTGGTGTGATAAAAGACAGATTGTCAAAGCCAAAGCATGATTAGCATGATATAAAGCTTACAAGGTAAGTCACAAATTAAACAGTATTTAGATGACTAATTGCATATGACTGCATAGTAAGTTATAGTCACCAGAAGTCCCAAATATTCCTTTCAGACTTCTGACCTAAGTCACAAAAGTTAAATCAAACTATCCAAAAGCCTGAGATTAAGAAAAAATATGGTGCTGATCCTTTTCTAATCTTACTGTGATGTACATACACTTCACCTTTGTGCACCACCACCATTAACAGCAAGGCAATTTTAGTCCCTCACGCAGGCAGCTTCATTCATGAACTTAGCTGAAACCAGCACTTACTGTATACCCTCAATAGTATAGAACAGGCCCCAACCGTACCTGCAGTGCATAGCACGCCAAATGAATTGTGGTGTGGAAGCTGGAAAGGAACAGATCCTGAATTTCTACTGGATAAAATTGGGTAAAGTATTGCTTTTTTTGAGTCTCTACTGTGGTAAACATGTCTGGAAGCACATAAGGCAGTAGCCTTGGTCACAAAATATCCTCTCTTCAACCCCACTCTTACTGAGCACGGTAACTGTGCTCTATCCATTCAAACACTGACTGCCCATCTCACTCAGTACCTACTCTACAACTTTTGCCAGCAGGAGCTTTGAGAATTGCTACTTCCTCTACCGGAAAAGGTTTCTTTCAGGGGAAGGTATCACCTGGGCATAGGCAGCATTTGACAAGAAGGAAATGGTGTTACTCTCAAAGCGGAGCTGGCAGAACACTTAAATTGTCACTGCCTTGCAAACTCTTTGTTAGATGCAATAGTTAGGATACTCACTGAAAAATCCAGTATCTGTTTCAGGGGCTGAAGGTTTCCAGGCTTTGAAGTCTAGTCAGAATGCTGCCCTAGGCAAGTTCAATGCAAAAAAGTTTACAGCACTCCAAACTCACTCTTCCCTATTCTGATGAGCTTACTTTTGTACATATGCCTGGGAGAAGTGGGACTACTCAGTCCCCCAGCCTGCATTCAGGATGATGATGCTTGATTACACAGACAGTAAAAACTGCTGTAACTGATGTTATTTGAAAAACATTTTCTCGACACTGTCAATTAGATCTCAGTAGGAAACTGAAGTTTAATTTTCAACTGCCAAGAATCAATACAGAAGACAGGAGGATAATTGGGAGACTAGTAACTGGTCTCCCTTACAAGGCCAGCATACTTCACATTGTCTTAAGGTAGGAGTAAAATGAAGCAACATGGGAGCAAGAAGATGGGTGCTCTTCCTCTACAAGCCTCAAAGTCTTCTGCTTACCACGTACATTAAAAAACAGAATGCTGAAAGCTGTTCACAGGTGGGAAAAAGACAACGGCTCACCAGGTATCCCCGAGATCCAGCGCACAACAGGGGTGGGCATGCGGTTAAGCTGCATCAACAGCACCTGCTGGCTTGTTTCTCTCCAGTGCAGAAGTCTGGTTACCCAGCATCCACTTTGCAACACAGCCATGCTGGAAATCAGGCAACAGAGCTGGGCCCAGCATCTGCACTATGAACCGCTCAACAGCCACAGGTTGACAGGAGGGCTGGTATAGTTTTCCCAGCTGCATCTCCCTCCATCTCATTGCAATCTTGAAGCTGTGAAGGAAACAGTATTTATACGCTCTCAGATAATTTCTCCTGGAAGACTGGAGTCTGAAAAAAAAAAAAACCGCAACAACCCCAACACTTCACATTCAATCTGTGGATCATATTGTTTTCAATATAGCGGATGTGTCCTTGCAAAGTCTTAATGCATGCTGAAAGAGCACATGCAAACTCATTTGTTATTACATTGGCATATTAACTGGAACAAAAAAGCATCCTGCCCTCCCCTTATAGTGATACACTTTTTTCTAACATTTATTATAGGGCTGGCATCTAAGCTCCAGGTGAGAAGGCTGCATTTGCAGTTTTCCTCTTTAGCATGTGCAACTGTACAGAACAGCACGTGATTCAGCATAAGGGTTCTGCAAAATTAGTCTGTGTAAATCTGTAGCCAGCAAGCAGTTTTAACAGTTACTACCTCAAAGCATGAGTAAAAGTAATGAGACCGTAAAACAGAGAAAAGAATCTTCTTGTATTGCTTAAAAACACTTTTATTAAAAAAAAAGGTAGGATTATTAAACCTCAGTTCCAGCAATAAAATATTAAAATCACATTTTACATATTAAAATATTACAAAATAACCATCCAGTGACTATTACAGCGTTTTTCAATGGTTGGAACTTGGGCCATTTTCATCCACCATCCACAGCAATCAAAAAATCAATTTTTTTGGTAATCCTGAAAAGTGTAAATCACATTGTTACCACAGTAAAGGGGTTTGACCCCCTCCTCAAGGTTTTAGTATTTGTTTGACACTATTTTTGAGATATGTTTACTCTGAGCTGGTTAATGCTGTTTGCTGCAGCAGTATGATGACTTTTTCCAATAAATCTATGAAAGAGTGCTACAATCAAAGCCCACTTGAATCAGTACGTGTACTCCAAATGAGTCCCAAATTCTATAATTAAGTGTTAATTGCATTTGGAATACGTGTAAGTACTTATCTTTGTTAGTATAAAAAGCTAGCCAGTTAATTCCGCTTTTAAACCTAAGAAAGGCAACCTATTCTAAGGCTTAACTCTGTCCCACCACACATACACTCTTCATGATTTTTCTTACGTGCTGTCCCTACCCAGCAATAAGTTGCCTTCAGGAAGTAATGGCCCTTTTTGTCTCTGCTTCATTCTTTAACTGTGTCTAGTATCAGCTGTAAATATGATGGCAGCAGTACTTTTCTGATTCTATTCCAGATCTTGTCCTCTCACTTCTTCATATGCTACTGATTGATAATGTAGGTAGAATAAACCATAGCTGCCTTCTTGGGTGGATATGAAGCTTACCATGAAAGGGTTCAACTGTTTCTGCCTTCCCTTTAGGAAAAGGTCTCCTCTAAAATACACTGACTCTGCATCACACCCATGAACTTTAAATGAATGCCCAAACAACACACATTCTTAACCTTAGATATGAACAGAATGCGGTTTTTTTTCCAAGCCAAAGTAGAGCAGTTCTGAAATTAGACAGATTCCCTGTACTCAGGGAAAAGTTCAGTGCTGTATCTTTTATATTCTGTTTTGCAAACTTACGGTTCCACAGAAATGCAGACTAATGCAACTAGAAACTGGTGTCCTGGGAAAGAAGTGCTGGTTTTGATTAAATGTTTGCCAGAGTGGAGAAGATGGATAATGATGTCATCGTAGCATCAGTGTCTCCACATACCCCACTGATTAGAAATAAGTGGTAGCAAGAGCTAGAAATGATGTATGTTTAATACTTTTCACAGACAGTCATCCGCCTAGGGATAGTTTTCCCCTGACAGCTAGGCGGCTGTTTTTTGAGAAGTACAGCTGCTGCACATTGAAGTCTGGTGAATACGCCCCACAGCTACAGGGTTTTGTTATAATGGAAAAGCAGCACTTATGGAAATGGCATAAATTATTTCTCCTGGCAGCCAGCCCCCAGTGCCAACATTTTACAAGAGGGTACCCATCAGGAATTACTTAGTCCATTCATCCAAGATCCAGAGTGCTACCTCAACATGGCTGAGGAAAAGAGAATAAACTGTGCAAAATGAGAGCACAGGCCAGATTAAGAATTTCAGGGATGCAACTTATTTTCCTTTGAAATTACTTTTGCACATTTCCACCCTCAACAGCAATAAAAGCATGCTGTGCTTTTATTTAACCAAATTGAGATTTTAACTTTAGGTGACAATGCCATGTAGAAGGATGTCAAATGAAATCCAGGTAGCAGATTCACTAGCTCTAACATCAGCTCTCTCCTTTAATGTTGGTTGGCACTAGGGAATCTACCTTGGAGACCCTCAGGTTCTGTAGCCCGGCTAAGACAATAACAGAGCATAATGGATTTTCTGATGTGCTCCAAGAAGCACTTAGTGGAAATGATACTGCTTTTTATACTGATACTCAAATGCCTCAAAAAGTAATGCTGACATCCTAAATGCCTTAGTTACAGCCAATCTCAAAACTCCTGTCATTTAACACACATCTGATTTCCTCTTCCTGAAGAAGAGTCTTTAGGAAAGATGTTAAAACAATTAGTGTTCTAGCTTGACACACCTCTGGAAACTCTGCTCGTTGTCAAATGCAAGACTTCACATGGTGAAGTCACAGGACTGAAGGAACCATTTCTTCCTCTTTCCTATCCTTTAGTTAACAGGCATATTTTAGGGCACGTACTCCAAAACACTACTCACAAACTCCCACACGGTGTTGCAAAAGAAGCTAAAAAGCTTTGGTTAATTACCTAAGCTGTGGTAACCTGACAAGCTCCCACAGGTCAGTTAACCCATGGTACTATGGTCAGCAGAGAGCATGCAAGTAGTCCAACGATTAAGTTTTATTTTGAGATTAGAATCTTAAAACTAATTTAATTTGACATGGTATAAGAAACAATACATCAAAGTGCCTAAAAAGTAAGTTAAACTAATAATGTAGCTGTCTCTCTGAATTCAAAAGGAAATACACTTTCATGTAGGCATTTCCATTCCAAAAAGATACGCCTCTTGTATCAAAACAGAGCCTCATACTGGCAGTAACAAAAAGCTGATGCTAACCTGACAGCTGTTATATGGCTTATTACAGCTATTATTTACGACCAACTCCAAGTTTAAGAACCAGTATTTGCCTCTTTACTGGATGGTCTGAGTAATTTAGTGTCAGGTATGTATTGAGTCCTCGAAGTTTTTCTTGGCATGAAAATATGAAGCACATGCTACTGTTTGGGGGAGACTGGAGGCTCCATATAGAAGTTAGAACACAGAACTAAATCGTTCTCACCCTAAACCATTTATCCTAAACCATAAATCATTAAAGGGCTTCAGCTGGTGCTGGTGCCCAGGGACATAGTCCGTTCAGAGAGCTTTTGTTCCAAAACATAAGTACCACATTCTCTCTGAGCACGTAGCTCCTGTTTTAAAACAGATTAAACATTAAGTTACCTTGTTCTACTCCTTCTGTTCTTTTCCTTTTTAAATTTAAAAGTGCATTTTGTTGCTCCTTTACAGCTTCTGCAGGACAGTTGGGTCTTGGCAGATGATTTCCTGGGGTGGGTCCTGGTCGGTTACTGAAATACTTCTGTTTCAATGCCTTAATGACAACATAAGAAAAATAATCAAGTATCAGAACACCACCTACACAGATATTTTAATGAAATAAAGCACTTGCAATTGTGACTTCAAAGCTACTTTGGCGCTTTTATACTAGAAAGTGGCCTTTGGACAAATCAAGATTTTTCTGTTCTCCCTGACTACCTACCTACCTACAGCACTTGGATTTGTAAGCTGAGAGATAATTGGGTACTGTTATTTTTAACTAGTGCCCAGACATCCTAACAAAACTCTAGGCTAAGCTTTGTACAGGAGGTCTTGTAAAAACAGCACGTTTCTAGATCTGAAAAGTTTCCATTAGAGATAAATAGATGAGACAAGAGGATAAAGAAGAAAGTAGGAATGAAGAAAGATTAAAAGAGTATCTCCGAAGCCTTGTTCAGATCCAGGACCTGGACACTACCTCTAACTTTTACTACAGGTCTTCCCCCAAAATTTCTTTAACTGCGCTCTGTTTCTACACTGTAAAGTGTGAGAAAATGTAGACTGAATTACAGCAGAAGACAAACACAAGGGAGCAGGTTAATTTCATGCAGTAGAATTACATGCTCTATTTTGAATTTTAGGAATTCCGCAGCTTCCATAAACTGTGGTTAAGAGGCTAAGCTGTCTCTTAGGTAATAAGTACTCTTGCTTATGTCAGTTATAAGGTACTCAATGCCAGCTATAAATCAAGCCAATAAAATAAGCGCAAGTTGTTTCCTGCCTTAAAGTGTGGCACTGTCAACAAAAATGCTACAAGAGAAAAATCATACGTATTCAATATTCAAGTCACCATCCTACAATACAAGCTGTAGAGTAACTTCATCCATGCAAACTTGTACAGAAAGTGTCCCAAGCATAGCAGGACTAATTTTTTGGAAACTTATATTGAAATTTCTTAAAGATGATGACCAAAAAAACCTAAATGTGCTCTGAAAAAATCTTCCAGTAAAAAGATAAGTAACACATGCACTAATCTCCTGGATTGGGATCTGCCTTATCTAACAAGCAATGAGGGAGTCTTGGCCTTAAGGGGACAGCTGTTTCTTGCATGCTTCCGTAACAGTTTAAGGTGACAAAAAAAGAGTTTTGAAACTGCTGGCTGCTGTGTCTTCTTCACAGCAGGAATCGATATTCTGAACAAGAACATTCTGCAAGATTTTCAGAGTCATCCATTTCTCCCCATCAAGGAGTAGTGAAATTGAGATCAGTTTTACTCAATTGTAATGGAAAAGGATATTCAGCTCAGAATGATGGTTTAAATCATCACAGAATTTCATGTTAAAAAAGAATCAAAAAACTTTAAATGAAATTGAAGAGGAGACTGGATGAATTAAGGATGAAAACCTTTCAAAACCAGGGAATGAGATATGCCATGTTAAAACTTAAGTTTCAAGCTTTAAGTGACTGAATTTGGAATGTCAAATATAATGACTGTCTGAAGGCCATGACTCATACACCTTGTAGCTGTCTACCATTGCTCTACATTGGGAATGGAGACAATCAGTCAGTATTGTTCATGCCTTTCAAGAGTTCTCTCTATAAAACACCAGAAAAATGTTTCTAGTATTTCGTAGACAGTTATATGCCCTTCAAATTCAAACTTGGCTTGAAAGCACATTTATCTGACATTAACAGTAGGTTAATGAACATTAGGACATAATGCAAGTGTACTATACCTGAGTAGATGTAACCCTTGTACACGGATTAAAAGTGAATAAGCCTTGCAGAAGACTCAGCAAATCATCACCAGCTGCACTGAAGATATGTTGAAGTGGCATTCCAGGGAAAGACTTAAATGTGACATAATCTGGAAGACTTGTCATCCCCTACAAAGAGAAAAGTGGCATGTATGTTTTTATAGTTAGAAAGAGTTCAGCTTTTCACGGAAAGGGAACTTCATATGGCCATCCTTCAGGAGAATCAAATTATGTTTCAAAAAACCCTGCTAATACTTGGTCACTGATATGGTACACAGGATCGTTACCTGCCCCAACCCTGTAGTGGGTGCCCTATTTGGTGGCTTTGCCCTGTCCATAGACACCAGATTCTCTGATGGAAGGAAGTACCTGTTCCCTTTTCCCTACTTACTTTCACTAGAGAAATTCACAAAGACAAAAAACCAGGGAAGTTACTCTGCCTATTCCTCTTTGTTCACTGTCTCAGAAATACTGAGCATCATTTGAATGCAGCCAAAGCCCAAGCTGTCTCCCTACAATAAGAATTATCTCAAGCCCGGCAGGATACTCAGCCTGCATTGGAAGACAAGACTCTCCCCACCACCTGTTTTAAAAGTGTGCAGGCTTGCATGGAGAAATTAAAGCGCCTCATGGTTTCCCTGGTGGCAACACCTGCCCAAGAAACTTGACCAGCAGCTGGAAGCTACAGAAAAGGGAGTTTCTGCAACAAAAAATACATAAAGCTTTATACATTGACCAAGAAGACTGGGAAGATTTGGTCTGATTTGTATTCAAACAATGATACATAAAATTCTTGACTTACTAATCTCATCAATTATTGAAACTGAGTACGATGCTAATGGAGGTGTCACAAGCATCTCCACATGCCCTTTCACAAACATACACTTAGCCAAATTAAGGAAGCATTATTGCAAATCTGTTACCGTGGATTACTTAGCCCGGCTTGCAAATACAAGGTGGGATACCTTACAAATTTCAGAATGAGAAGCCCAGATCCTCACTTTAGGGTCTGGAATCTCGACTACAAAATCCAGCAGAAAATATAGATTGTCTTTTGGTCATCAACAGCTTATGCTGAAAGAGAAGATGACTGAAGACCCTGGCTATTCCCTGGCCAATCTCACAAATTTAGAGTTGAACATAGCTAGGTCGGTTATCAATCATGCTTTAGATGCCTCTGTGCAGATGAAGACTTATGGGGACATCATCCCAGTAAGCCACTGTGGTGCCTACTAGTCAAAAAGGATCCACTCAGAGGACATTCAGTGTTAATAGGCTCTGGCCTTACAGGTGCACCCAGCCCCACATGCTTCCTGCTATTACAAAAGGTAATTTCTGCTGTGCTTGTTATCTTCCCATCTCCCTGAAGATGAGTTATAGTTACCACCAAACCCTGTTGTGCCCATGTAAGTTAAAAAGACCCCTGAGGCATCTTGAAACATGGAAAGCCTGTCTGGCCCTGGGCATTCCTGAAGAGGCAATATACAAAGTCCCAGCATTGGCGTTACTGGCTCTAGCGAACATCCCGCATTGTGCTGCACATTCTCCCATCCAAGGCAAAGGCTCAAGTGCCCTCCCCTGCCATTCCATCAGCTGGAGCCTGGAAACCCCAGCCTTGCATTACCCACACTTATCAGAGATACAATCAGCACCACAAGGGGCTGGTCAGAAGCCGCCAGTCCCTCTGAGGTGCTAGGAAGGGCACCGCTTACATGGACTTCCACCTAGTCGTAGATGTCACCATCAACGATAAATTGTGTTTGTATTGCCTCATTGATACGGGTGCTTAAATTTCTGTCATCCATAGATCATACACTGGAAGGGACCATTTCCCTTACACTGCAGTAGTCTGTGGGTTCACAGGACTACCCATAGCTCTTCCTGTAGTCACTCACAGTGAAGTATGACTTCCCTAATAGATGCACGGCCCAAGGATCTGCAGTTTTGGGAGAGTCTGATGTCTTAGATATGAACCTACTCAAAGACCAAACCTTCCACGGTGCTCAAGGCGAGGTATGGTACCTTGACACTTCTGAACCAAACCACCTGCTAGTTCCAATAAGTACCTCCCCCTACCTCCAATGACCCACACTGCTAACTTACAGTAACACCCTGTAAAACCACGAGCCCAAAGCCCCATCACCTACCTCCCTTCTCACGGGACTCGAAGAACGGGAAGCAGTTGCTGTCATTCACACCCATACCCGGCTTAGCAGCCCCATCTGACCAGGGTGCAAACGCAACAAATGGGTCTTGGCATCTGACTGTTGACTGCTACGGCATACTCTGCTTCACGCAATGGTCCTAATAGCTGCTGAAGTACTCAGCACCCTTTGCCTTGCTTCTTACCTATGCATAGCAGTTTTGGATGTTAAAGATATGTTTATCGGGGTCAACACATCAGTGGATCAATGAGCAGTGTTGTATGCCTACAATAACCCCTTTGTAACACGACCCTTGTAATTTCTCACTCTGTGATATTGTACGCCTTTGGGCTAATGCTCCGATAGTTTTCTTAAGTGTAATATTATTTCCACATTTCTAAGTCTACTACTTCCCTTCCCAAACCTACCACATCATCCATATCCTTATTAGTATGAACTTATTTTAATTGAATAGTTTTGCAACAAAAAGATTCGCAACAACTATTGAAACAGACAAAGAAGCAGGCACAACAAACTTTAATAATCATAACACTAGAGATGAAACAAACCCTGGAAAGTGTGTTGTTTGGTGGGTTTTTCTGTTTGGTTTTTTTTTAAAAAGTCAAACATAGTTGGGAGGAACCCCTTTTAGGATGGCCTCCTATCCTTAGGGGGATGTAGAACATCCTACTTCTTTACCTAGTTGTTATTTTGAGTGGTTTCTTAGTTGTTTTAGTTGTCATATTAGGGATTTGTACTTGGCTTTTGGCCTGCATGTTCTGATGGTTTCTTGGCACACCACCTATCGACTGTCTTGCCCCAATCTAACCTTCATTACTACATGACCAGACTCCTCTCCGCACCTGAAACTGCCAGTGAGGTGGGCAATGTCAACATCAATCTTGGCCTTATGCTGCCATGGCAAGACAACCTCCCTTTCCCCAAGGAGTCGCATAAGCAAGGAGAGAAAATGTGGGGCTAATATTGCCTTACACAGTTTCTCCTCCATATGGTGACCACACATCTTATATGCCTATAGCTCCATCTGGTGATTGTGCACTGCTTAAGGTAACCACGCACACAAAGGAAACACAGCACAGAGGGAGAGCAGAGGTGGGATGTGATGACTCGTTAGCAAGTCCAGAGAGTGATTCCACAACTCAACTACAAAAGAGGACAGTCTGATCAGGGAATTCAGGACTCCCTGTGCCCGTCAGTAGGTCCAAGTCACTCATCAGAAGTTAAGCCTTGCTTCCTGTCAGTCTGCCTGATAACCATGGTTAGGTACATCATTGTGTGCCCTGACGCTGAGTTAGGCCTGATATTAATGAACTACTGAATTTACTGTCATCTCAACAGAGATAATTGTACTACTAATTTGTATTTGTTACAGTACCATTTACTCTGAGATAAACCGTTTATCCTTAAAGCTGCTGATCTGGTGTTTCTTACTGTATGCCAAAACCACAACTTATCCAGGCCAACTTAAGTCCCTACAAATTGTTCCTACTTCTGAAACTGACTAAAGCCTTTCAAGTCAGACCAATTAATCAAGCATCTCAAGAACAATAAGCAGCAACTATAATTTCACACCGATAGCCATGGGAAACTGGATACACACAGAAAGGAAACCAGAAGTTTCATTACCATTGCTAACACCACTGCTAAATTGATCAAAGATGTGCCAAGGGAAACAATAAATCTCAGCTGCTTATCCTTTGCTTTGTGAGATCAGGCAGCTGTCTTCTGAAAATCTACTCAAGTATTCTGGTATACCCTTTAATTTCATTTCAAAAGCTAAAATAAGAGTAAAACTAATGTCAGTCTGTTACACAAAAGGACTTACAGGCCATTGTTCTTCTGTTGGAGTGCCCAGTGTTTCAAATATCCTTGTCAGCTGGTCAAGATCAGAGTCTCCAGGCAAGAAAGGAACCTAAAAGAAGGCAACAGCATTTGATTGAATTAACTTCTGAACTTCAACTCTAGCAAGGAGCTTTGGTCCCTTTTTTGGGGTCATAATTGCAGGGCAAAACATATTTGTATACCAGCTGCCCACAAAGAGGTATACTGAGTAATTGAGGCTTTCTAGAGATGTCCAAACAGATTCTGAAGGTTTCTTGCAACTCAGGCTTGATATCGCTGACTTTACAGCAGAGAGCTAAACATCAGATTAAACCACCACATAACATAAAATAAGACAAGAAAGGAAAGACTTTACATCCCAGGTGCCAGTTTAAAGTCTGTTGGTCACAGTGATCTTTCCGTCATCTGCTCCCTGAAGTCTTATATATATTCAAAACATTTAAAGTGAATTGTAACTGGATGACACAAGCAGCAGTTACGACTGATGGAACAAGATCACAGCATGATGGAGAGTAGTGACCCACTAGGATAGAACTGCCTAATCAGTGTCACCTCTCATTTAAACTAGGCAGAAGACAGAAAAGGGGATATTTGCCCAGTTCAACTTGTAGCTTGCGCATCAGGCACACAATGCAATAAAAACGGACTTTGTGACCAAATCAAAATTATGAATTAGACGCAGCATTTAACTGACTAGGACAGAAAGACTGTAATGAACATCCCTACTAGGCAGTATACTGAATTTTCATGTCATGAAAACCCCTTGAACATAAACTGCTTTTGTAAAGCTCCCAAGAGTTGCATTGTCCCTCAACCCAGTACACTCAGGAAGAAAAAGGACAGATATATTTAAAATTACCACATTTTCTGCTTTGTGAGAAATCAAATAATCAACAGAATTCAATAATTTATTTGCTTTCTGACTTTCCTTGAGCTTATCCAAGTTTAATGCATATTTAGGTACACATCACTAGTGGTGCTTAAACAGCCACTGTACATTTCCATTTCTGAACTGCCAACCAAATTGTACCAGCACACCTGTTTGTGTGTGTGATAAACCAAGGCAAAGGATTTCTTTTAAGGTGTTTTCAGACAGACCACTTCCCCAATCTGGTTTACCACATGGCCACACAAACATTTAAAGTACAGTGCAAAAACCCAGGAGAAGCCACTTACTCATGGACAATAAATTATACTGCAGGCTACTTCATGCTTTCAGCTGTGTCTGTACCCCTCACCTCCTCACCTCAGACTTTCATGTCCCCTCCAAAGAGCTGCATAATAAACGGTCTACTTCAGTACAACATACTTAAGGATCTGTGTACTGTACTCAGGAGTGGCACAGGATTAGCATGATGTTAACCTTCACCTTCATTTCAGTACTGTCAACTAACCACAGCTTAGAACAACATCAGTCTTCTGCTCATTACAAATACCTGCTCATTACAAATAAACCTACAATTAAGGTACTGGTGACAATTTTTACAGTTATTGGGGAGCAATGTATAAGGGACAGAGTATGCATGTATCTCTGATGTCACATTTCTGGAAGGATAGCAAATGAAAACTAATAGAAGCCTGTGTGAAAGGATAACACTCAGAGGACTGGAGGAGTCACTTATCTATTCATCCTTCCCCAAGGCAAGACTGAGACAGCTTGTTGCAATTTTTTTATCCAGCTGCTTTTAAAGACTTCCAATGATTGTGATGCTTTTAGAACCTCAGTCTACTCTGAAATTTGACTTTCCCTACAGTTAGCAAGCTTTTGGAAGCTTTTTCTCCCTCCTCCTCTTCTGCCTTTCCTAAGTAGCCTACCTGCCTTCACCTGCTGCTGTTAGCAGAAGAGAGGAAGCCCACACACAGAGCTGTAACACACTGAAGAGCAAATACAAAATGCTTACATTTGAAGACTTACCCTGAGGAGCAGTTCAGCTAAAATACAACCAACAGCCCACATGTCAACACCAACACCATACATTCTAGCACCAAACAATAGTTCTGGGGCTCGGTACCACCTGAAAAGAAAACACATTTTGGGAAAACCACCTGGCTTTGCTCAAGTCAAGTGCTGTATACTGCAGCCATACAAGAAATCCAAAGAGGATACTGCTCCTGCCTGTATATTTTTCAGACACTGAAGAGCTGCACTCTACCCTGCAAAGTGTTTTGTTTAAGAGAGGCTGAAGAAAACTGTGCATTCCTCACCAAGGAGTCTCATAAAGCCACAAATTAACCACAGTTTCAACTGAGCAGATTAGCAAGCAACAGAACTGCAGATGTGCAAAGGAAAAAGTATTTAACAGGCAGATTTGCATGTTATAAACCAAAATTTTCTTTAAACTTTATGTTGAAGAAATTACAAAGACAGAATTCCTTCCAGCTTCGAAAAATCTCCATACCAACAGACCCAAGTACAGAGACCAGTTTTATGCAAAATGTACCTTGACAGCGGTTATTTAAAACAGCTACTTCCACTGCCTAAGAACAATCAAGTTCCATGCAATGATCTTATACACGCTGTATTTGAAACTGCTGTACCATTTTTGCCTTTTGAATAAAGGTGTTAAACCAAACCAACTTACCCTGAGTGGTTTTAGCATTACAACAGAGAAAAGGAAGTACCTTGCATATTTTAGAGAGTCCTGCTTTTTAAAGCACACCTTAAATAAGCATGGCATAAATAACACTAATTAGTATTTTAATTGGCTCAAGCTTTTGTTTTGTAATAGATAATGTGACTAGCTACAAAAAATGATCCTAGGCTTCATGATTAGCAGAAAGTAACAGCTGTCTTGCTCTGAAAGCCAGCCTAATAGGCAGATACGTATTATTTCCATGTGTTTCAGAAGAGTGTCATATCCCAGCAAAACCACCATGGATGTGTATTCTAGCAGTTCTTACAGAGACTTTGCTAAACAATGCCTTCTTGTGTTTTCTCTATGAGGCTCCTGCCATTAAAGCCATATCACATGAGCTAGATGTCAAACTTTGAATACATTGATTTGACATATTTCAAGAGACACTGCAAAACAGCTACACAATCACTATGTAAGAAACAAAACAGCATGTCTTACCTTGTTACTACTTGGTGTGTATAAACTCTATTTGGGCTTCCAAAAGATTTTGCCAAACCAAAGTCAGCCAATTTTAAAACTCCATTTTCATCTAATAACAAATTATTTGGTTTAAGATCCTGTCAGCACAGAAAGCAAAGAATGAATCTTGTCAGTGTTAATAAAAACAGACATGTAATGAACCTCCTGGCAGGTGTGCCGTAACAGTATTCTAAAATGTAGGCGTTTGATTCTACCACAAGTCTACACTGTGAGAAAAAATGTTAAAAAAACAGGAAATCAAGTATTTCATTGTACGTTAAAATCATAGTGAAACACACCCATTTGAATATTATCATATTTAAGCTGCAGAGTTTAAAAAAAACCTGCCTCTTGATAGTTTTTAGCTTTGCTGCAGGAACAGCAGTTCTGTCTTAACTGCATAATTGCCAAAAGAGTAATTTAAAAAATCTTGCAAATGTTTCAAATAACTCCGGAAACCATGAAAGTGATACAGTTTAGCACAGCGACAGTGTGCTGTGGGTTGGCATCTGGCCTGCGGTGAAACACCCACACAGCCATTCACTCACTCTGCTCTCATCCCATCCCACCCCTCTTCAGCAGGACAGGGGAGAACACAAGAGCAGCAAAAGCAAGAAAACTCTGGGAGCAATATAAAGACAATTTAACAGGTGAAGGAAAGAGCGGAAAAAACTCAAACAAACAAGCGATGCAATGGAAATCATTCGCCACCTTTCACAGGCAGATCGATGCCCAGCCAGTCTCCGAGCAACAGCCACCTTGGAACCAAAAAACCACCGTTTTTCTTCTTCTACCTCAGTTTTCATTGAGCATGTTGTTACACGGCATGCAATATCCCTCTGGCCAGCTTGGGTCAGCTGTCCCAGCTGTGTCCCCTCCCAGCTTTTTGCCCACCCCCAGCCTACTGGCTGGGCTGAGGGCAGAGTGGGAAAAAAAGAAGGCCGTTGACGGTGCCCAAACGTTGTTCAGCAACAGCCAGAAACACTGGTGTGTTATGAACACTGTCTTAGCCACAAATCCAAAACATGGCACCATATGGGCTGTTGTGAACAAAGTTAAATCCATCCCAGCCAGACCCAGTTCACAGTGCTAATCAAAATCACGTGTAACTTGCAACGCTTTTATATAAATATCTAAATGATAACCACATCAGTAATTCTTAACATTTCTAGTACTGCTATTGTCTCTCCAAAACAGCTAGCATGAATGCTTACGGACTAAGAATGTCTGAACTTCAAAACTATCTTCATTAGACTTTAGACTCAAATTCTATCAAAACTGACTTTTGCTACAGCATAGAGGCGGTCGATTTAGTACGTACTTACCCTGTGTAGAATCCAGTGCTGATGTAAATATTCTAATCCTTGAAGCGTCATCAACATATATGCCTTGATGTGGGATTGTGTCAACACAATACTAGTATCCTTTATAATAACCTGTGAAGTATTAGACTGATAGTAAAGCTTACCACGAAAGACAAACTTACTTTCATTCATCCCAAAAGTCATTTCATCAGTTAAGACAAAGTTCAAACTGACAGTCACATATTCTCTACTGTTCTCACCCTTTTTACAGAAAAATATGTCTACTCTGGAGATCAGAAATTGAAATGGGGAGTCCAGACAATCTACATGAACTTTGCATAACCAGCAAATGAGAAAATGGAGGGGAGGAAATGAATTTATTATTTTATCTCAGTTCCACGTTGATACTCAAACTTACAAGACAAAGATGTAGATATAAAAATGATAAATGTGTCACTAAACATGAAATTATGTTCCCACTTACTCCTTTCTCTGAGCAACCTATGCATCTGATCTTTGTAAATGCAAGTTTCCTCTTCTATTCCTAAGAAGTCCAGCAGGTATGGCCAATTTTGGCCAATTTACTATATTTTAACAAGTCTACTTACATTTTCTACATTCTTTGATTTTTAACATTAAAATTCTATGTAAACATCCTGTTTGAAAGTATTTTCTACACTACTCCCCAAAACTTGCTTGTTAATATTACTGTCTTGCTCAGTAATAGCCTTTCCTAAGCTTTAATTTGTTTGAGACTTACAAAATAGCTGTCTCAGACTACAGAAAATTTAATGTATGCAGCACGTGCCCAATCACAACAGGCTGCAGTCTCAAATGGTGGCCTGAGTGATACCACAATACAGTTAAATGCTCTGGACACCTCAGCATTATGTAGTACGAGAGTATTTCATTCATCTTTGTACACCATACCTTTTTCAACTCCACATGTTGCGTATAAAAACCAGAATGAATCCTCTACAAAGTCTACTTATTACTTTAACTTCTATTAGCAAAAAAAAAAAAAGAAAATCTAACCTTTTCAGTCTTGCATTCATCCAGGTTTCAGCAAGACTATCAATGTTTTCTTTTAATATTTTAAATGCTAGCCCCAGTTCTTAACAGCACATGTGTAATGAGCCAGCTTAACAACCACATTAGTTTCAGTTCAGAGTAGGTATAATGTGTACATGTACAGATCTGACATGAATTGCCATCTAGCACAGTATTCCAAAACAAAGAATCTTGAATCAAAGTATCTCAAAGATTTCAGCAAACTGACTTAAGGAGTTGGAGAATGAAATGTCTGTAAGATGCTGATTTGCAAGTACTTAGCATTGTTAGATTTCAAACAATGGTTCAAGTGTGTGTGATTTTAGTAGCAGCTCATCACTTGGCACACTTTAGTATCACACTTTACTGAACATGTTCAATGATATTATGCTTAATAATTGCACTCTGGGATGCTGATCTATGACTGAGGTTCTACGCCCTGACTGCAGTCCCAGAAAACTGACGCGGTAAACTTTATCTGTTTCTTGAAGATCATGCTGGCAAGTATTCAAAAGTAAAGGCATTATCAACTGAGAACTCACAAAAACTACCAAATTATTCAAACTACTTTTAAGACATGATCTTAATCAGCTGACAGAATGAAAGTCACCTTTCTAATATGGGCAAATGCAAGTCTGTTAAAATAGTATTTTCAAAAACTGTTTGAAGATACCGAAATAAAAGGTCTTTTAAAAAAATCTTACCTCAAGATCTGTTTCCATAAAATCAAACACCAAGCTAATATTGGACTTGTGTCCAAAAGCATCTAGAAGCTGTAAAATAAAATACATTATGATGACGCATACTCTCACACTTCCCCTCTTCTAGAATTCTGCACCATTGTAGTCTGCATGTGGATTTTCAGTTTGCTGAACTTGTTTAAGGTCTTCCCCTTGCAATACAAAAATTCTTAGTAGTTTAGCTTCTGAACTCAAGTCTCAAAAAAAAATAATCCCCATTAAGAATGGTAATTACTTTTTACACAATTTCTCCTCATTCTTGGACTCAGGAAAAAAAGAGAAAGAATTATCTTTACTATGTTAGCTGCAACAGATAATCTAATGCAGACCTTGTCCTCTCCACAAACTTTGCTGTTCCACAAAACTCCTACCCTTTCTTGAGGCCAGACTAAGTTTTCCTATGCATTCAGCTCTGTGTATCTGCTTCCTGGAAGGATACGTTATTTAGAAATTCTAAGCATTAGGCTTACTAACTTCCTGCCTAAGATATTCTTCTGCATGTATTCATCTTTGCAGTAAGCTTTCTAGGATAACATAAACTTTTTGGAGAATATGCAACTGGGTCTTTCTTAGGATGAAATTCTACAATGACAGAATCAATTTCTAATTTGAGATAACACAAGCATGATGCCAAGTAAGAACAATGGTTCATCTATCGTGATGATCAGGAAGCTATGCTCTCCATGGGGTCGCTCATGTCTTACTGCCTCAGTATGATGGTCATGTGAGTTATACAATTGCAAGACAGTTGTTTGCATAGTTCGTAACAGCAGTGACTGTGTTCATGCCCTTCCTCTGCAGAAGCCATGGTAACAGGAGACACTATGCAGGTTGACCACTTTTTGTAGTTCATGCTGCTTACACTTACAACATCAACAGCTTTATCTGGACTGCTAAGAGGGGTACAACCTGCTTATGGACCTGCTGATCATGAATTTGTCTAATTTCTTCTTGAACTGCTGATGCTATCTGCTTCTACAATGCCTGTGGCAACAAATTCAAGACATTAACTACACACTGTGTCAAGCAGCACGATTTCCACACCCCCACCTCCCCTGATGCAAATATGTTTTAAATGCATCTCTTATTTCTAGTACTGTGAGGTTCTGCAAATATCTGTTCTGGACGCACTTTACCTAGCACTTCAGTTTTGTAGACCTCCCCATTCCCAGCCTTCTCTTCTCCAGAATGAGAAATCACACTTTTTCATAAAAACGCTCCCTCCCTTTGCTATTTCAGTTGTCTTTCTCTGCACAACCTCTAATTTCGATAGCTAAAGCAACCACTTTGAAAGTAAGTTCACAACCCAGAAGAGAACCACATTCCCACTCTGAAAAAGTTAAATAAAACATCTGGAAAATTCATATTAGGTCTAATATTTATGGCAGAATTTCAAATTCATTAATAACTAATATTAAAATATCTTTGGCTCCAGCTGGGTATCTGTAGCTGGAAGTCAACCTAAATGCAACTGAAAAGATATACAAGTTTTACTCCTGCCGAAAGAGGCTTTAGATATCAGGTTAAAACCTAGTAAGCCACATGAACCCCACTTTCCCATTGCTTACAAAAGCCTGCTTTTGGCTCTCACCAGTTCCATGTGAAGCAAACAATCAGGTAAATTCGACACTGCACTCATTTGCAAGTCTACCAGAGAGATGCAAAAATTAAGTAATCTAAATTTCTGCAATTCTCCCCATGTTAACGTCCACATAACCCCAGGCTAAAAAGTAAGATTTCAAAAGAAATTACTTAGTCTTTGTTATTGAAATAGGTGTTTTGCTGTAATAATTGTTTTACTGCCCATTTTGGGCTGGAAAAAATAGCTCAAATAAAATTAAGTAGTATCTCCATGACCCAATAAATTCTAAATTTCAGTTCAAATCTGCACCAAAAGAATTTGAGGACTGATTCTAGAAGTGGCATTCATTTTACTTACACCAATTATATTCCTATGGCTTAGTTC
The DNA here is from genome assembly GCA_002844005.1 of Limosa lapponica baueri. Taxonomy (NCBI): domain Eukaryota; kingdom Metazoa; phylum Chordata; class Aves; order Charadriiformes; family Scolopacidae; genus Limosa; species Limosa lapponica. The sequence goes on along the minus strand of KZ505758.1, from coordinate 849,582 downwards.
CTGCAACAATTTTATCTCCCTGAGGGCTGTTCTGTTGATTCCTACAGTGAAAAAAAAAACAGGAAAGAAGAAAAGATGAGAGACAGAACAAAATTAAAAACTTTGGACTAAGCTACAAAGACACCTCTCATTCTGTTCCTCACTGATGATTTACTACCACAAACTACTTTCGCACCACTCTGTTAAATGACAAGTACAATGCCATAGATGTACTTGCTGCACAATGAAAGTGGACATACACTTTCTTCCACAGCGACTTAATTCTACACCACAGAAATCAGATTTAGATTATGAAGCAACACGTCCCCCTTTTGGCAAAAAGGGAAAGTTCTAGCAAAAGCCTAGAGAAAAAAAAATCACCTTTTTCAGGGCATTGTAAGCCTTGGTTTTATTTTAAAGAAAAGTTGCATCTTGCAAATATCAGTTCTTGAATGTGTCTCACCTCCAGGGGCAGGTACACTGATAAACGTCATGAATATATCTCTTTTCTTTTTGACATAGCGCTATTTAATAAGGCAAGGAACATAAGCTTTTCTACATTCATGCTGTGACATAAAAGGTACAGCGGCCAAAACCTGCTCACCCTTGCTTGAATCCTTTAATAGTCAGATTTTATAAAGGAAAAACCAGGGGGAGGACGGTGCAGTTTGGCAGTCACGCTGACTGCTCTGCATCAAACCATGATTCCTGCAGGGTAACAATTCCTTCTTCAAAAATTCTGGTACGTATGGTTTGTACAAAAACTGTCTGGCAAGCAAATGCTCCTGTCGTATGTTGTGCATAAAGTTTCAGCTGGGCATGAGATGAAAAAACAGTGTTCTCCCAAAACTTGGGATGTGGTTCAATACATAAGACTCTAGCAAAGGTTTGGGCAAAGCTACATGGACTGTTTTACACTCCTGCTTTGCCTATTTTTTGGCCCAGGTGGCCAAAAAGGCCAACAGCATCCTGGCCTGTATCAGGAATAGCGTGGTGAGTAGGACCCGAGAAGTGATTGTCCCCCTGTACTCGGCACTGGTGAGACCCCACCTCGAGTACTGTGTCCAGTTTTG
>KZ505758.1:796088-831052 GCA_002844005.1 Limosa lapponica baueri | reverse complement strand
AGCGGGCGTGGCCACGCCCGCTGTGGGCGGAGCCACGTCCCGCTGTGGGCGTGGCCCGGCGGTGAGGACGTCGCGAGACGCACCACGTTATCCCCCGTTTTTCGGGTGTTTTCTATTTCATTTCTTCCTCTCGGAAGCCGGCGCTCGCTCAGCCCCTAATCTCGACACGTCGCGCGCTACAGCCTGCTGGGTTTTTCCCCCGGACGCCGATGCGATCGTCGCTCCCGCAGCGGGTTTAGAAGAGCAACTTCCCCGCGCAAAATTGCTGGAAGTCGCCCCTTTTTTTTTTTTCCCCCTTTTTCCCTTTTTTTCCCCCTCCCGGGGGTCGGCCGAATTCTGCTACGTTGGGGGCGGCACGTAGGTGGTGTCTGCGGCGGGGTGCTGTGCTGAACTGAGGAGCGGATGAGCGCAATTAAAAGCATAAACTTTTCGGTCTTTAAAATCACATGTAACGCTTTAATAAAAAACAAAACCCAAAACCAACAACAAAAAACCCCAAAGAAACAAAACCCAAAAAAAGACTTAACTGAGCTTCCCAATTCGGGCTTTTTTTTTTCCGCAGGGGGAGAAAGGGCAGGGCTTTGTTTTAAGCCCACTTTTACATAAAGGCTTAAAATAGAGATATTCTTCTTCTTTTTATATTTGTATTTCTTATTTACTGCCTTTCTGAGGGAAAAGAGTTCTTGGGGCAGGACAGCTAAGTGGCTCTTTGGGCAGTTTCGTCAGCTACGCTACCCGCTCAAACATTTCTGGCCTATCAGGAATTAAATTTCATTTCAGAAAGAGCTGTGTGGCCGCGTTCTGCGTCTCTGGAGAGAGCAACAACTTTGCAGAGAGATTAAAATTTCAAATTCCTAAAGTGTGCTTTAGTGATGCCTATTCGTCTACCAAAGCTGAGTACACGGGTTACATGCACTGCATAAAATCACACCCTGTTTCTCCTGACTCACAGAAAATTGACATTTTTTTCAAGCTGTAGAACAATTGCCTTTAGAGATGGATCTTCTGCCCAGTTAACTCTGCTCGCAATTATGATACTCTGTAAGAAAGAAAGATTATTGTTTAAAAAAAAAGCTTTTAAAAAGGATTATTCCTAGTAAAATCTCTCAAAAGCTGTTTTTAAATTTTTAATTCGTAAGCCCTTGAAACTCACAGCAGTGTTTGCAGTAGGCGGGATGGGGGGAAAGAGGAAAAAGGAAAGTATTGTTCTAAATCCTATTATCAATACACAGGCAAAAAAACCTACAGTGCTTTGAAATTGCTAGAGGTGCTCACACACCATCCCTGTTTCAAGCATAGGAATTTAGGGGATTTTTTAAAAATTTTTTTCTAAAAAACACATGAAATAAAGTTTGCCTTAAACACAAGATAACACAGTCAACATTCTCACCCTACCATTCTGGACTGAAAATGGGAATTATTCAATTTAGGCAAAGAAGACTTGCTCTACTTACAGCTTAGGAGATTTTAGGAGTGCAAAGCCAGAAGACAGTTCTAGGAATCTAATCTAAAAGCTGCTAAGATGCTTAATTTCTCATCCTCAATTTGAGACGTAACATTGTCATCAATGCAAACTATTAGTAGACATAGCGTGCAATACAAAAACATGTGGCTCTCTTTCTGTCCTTGTCATCCTTCCCATCATCCCAACTCACAGCACGGTTATATCCCATCTTCTACCTGAAGCCCTCCAATATGTTCTCTTTTCCCCAGTCTAAATTTCTAAAATAAACTCTGTGTGTGCCTAACTGGCATTTCGTAGCCCGTTTGCAGATCAAACCAGGAGTGCCGCAGTTGCAATTCACAGTGCCTCCCATCTTTGTACCCAAGCCACTGGTCTGTGGGGCCTGGCTCAGGACACCAGGACAAGTGACACAGTGAGAGGCTGAGTACCAGCCCATGGCACAGCCTACATGACATTCAGTAGCGCCCCTCCGAGCACAGGATGCTGCAGGAGGCCCTTCCACCCTGCTCCCAGTCCTGGGGTTTTTCTTCCTGACTTGCTGTGACTCCACACTGCAGATGACCTGCCAGCCAGCTGCACGGGCACAGACTAGTCAGCACCATCTGGGATGCGGGAAACCAAAAGGCCGAAGGATACACTGCTCAAAGTCTTTGGAGAGTGGCTGTGGTTGCCGGCCAAGGCGTCCCTTGTGCTGCCGTGGGGGACACGAACAGAGGAGCCCATGTGCTGAGGAGGGGCAGACTGAGGAGCGGTGGGTCTGGCTCATGGGTATCATGTCATTAAGACCTACTTATTTTTCCCAACCAACTGATCTGGGGGAGGTGTAGGGGTGACTCTCTGTGTAAGGAAATACAGCCACTGCTGTGACAGTCATTCTTTGAGAAAATGCATTATTTTTGTACCTTTAAGGTACAAAGGAATAAAGATATATTGATAGACTGTATTTCAGCTCCGTAAAGAATTATTCCAAAGAAGTCTGATAATTTCATGGTTTTAGCCTTTAAAGCAATAGTTTTCCTTTCATACAGCAGTTTTTCCATTACCATCATTACTCAAAGTTTTTAAAAAAAACAATTTTGTTTGAAGTTACATTTACCACACACTATGTTATCTTGACTGTAATGCAAAGGGGCAAACTTGCTTCTAAAAGCTGCAACACATTACCTGGAATACATTTTGAATTACTGTAGTAATGTCTCTCTCTTTTTTAAAGTTATGTTGTATCTTCTCCAGTATTTCGCTCATATTCATCCTCACTTGTTCCTCCTTTTGTTTTTTCTTCATGTCATGAATTTCCAGTAGTTTCTGTCTTCCGGCTTTTTTTAGTGCTGTTCCATTATTAGGAAAATGAAGTGTTAGGAAGTAGCTAGGTGAGCAGTAGAACTAAAGATGTGGGTTTTTTCCTCACAGACATCTAAGGCACTTCCACTGCAATAACTCTAACTTCATACTCCGTGCCTTCCCTCCAATATACCTCAAGATATTTCCTTCTTCTAAGAGGCAACATGCTGTGGCTTCCTGGTATCAAAGTACACCGATTGGTTCCCTGGCTGCTAGGAAAAGTGCTTTGTATACTGTCTGCATTTCTATCAGACATGGGCATTTGAACATCTGTCCTATACCCCACCTTGGGTTGTCACAACTTTTATAGTCAGAGGTGTTTAAGACCCTTCCCCTGTCCCAAATTTGATCAAAACCAAATTCCAAAGTCACACAAGGGACATATAGACAACACCAGTGACTATTTCTAGTTTTTTATAGGAAGCCTGGCTGAAAACTAGACTGAATAAAACCATCTAGGGACAGTTCATACATTGAAAGAATGCTGACACAGCATTCCTTCCTGTAGTTCTGAAGATACTGGGAACATTCGTTTTTCCTATGAAGACAGGAATTTCATGGTGTTTGTCCATTAGCGTGAACATATACACCACTTCCTATGCATGAAACCAACAATAGTAGTCAAAACTGTTGGCAAGCCTGGTCTTATGAGAATAGGAGCATTTATAAAGCATATTTACTTTATTAAAAGATTGACTTCACATCTAAATTTGACCCACTTTAACAAGCCTACTGAATACCAACATATATACTACTGTGAGAGTTCTTTGTAAGTAAATCCTCTCCCCTGTGTTGTAAGCATTTCATAAAGGTGCAGTCTGACAAAAAAAAATAATCCTTTAGGTATTGTAGGATTGATTTAAATTACTAAATGATGTGTAATCTTGTGAGGAGCTTACACTAAATAAAACACCACTACATTCTTTTCGAGTATCTTCTTGCAGCTCTCATTCGAACCTGTCAGTCTCATGCTCAAGTAGGCAACACACCAGTTCATTTTTACAGTGCTTCCTACTCTTTTCAAAAGTTTTATAACTGTGTTGAGAGTTTCACAGTTACTTCAGATGTGAATACAGCTACAAGAAAAACTTTAAAATAAAAACTGTGCATTCAAATATAAATCAAAGTCATTATAGTTAACATACTTACAGAGTCTTTTCATTTTAATGTCATTCAATTTCTGTTCATTCTCACGTGCTTGCTGAAAGACAAAAAAACCACGTATTTTTCTAGACTCTTGGCTCCAAAAAATATTGAAAGATGCTAATTCAATCAACAAAAGCAGTTAAGGGCAGCTCTAGAAGCACACTTTCTTATGTAGTCACTTTAAGTAATCATTTCAGTAATTTTAACACCAGTAGAAACCGCACTCTTTGGGCCGCATATTTAGCTTCAAATGACTCGTGTAATCCTGTTACTTTGCAATTGGGCTCCTGCCCATGTTGAAGTTGGTACAACTGCAACAGAAGCTACAAGTGCCACTTACCTGCTGATATTCAAGTACTGAGCTGGTGAGCTTTACTATGTGTTTCAGAGTTTCCATGATTAGCCTAAGGAAGGAAACACAGTTGCAAACCTTAAGACCATAAATATGAGTCAACAGCAGTTATTTGGATTAGACAAAAAAAAAAAAAACATTTACCCCAACACCAAAATATAGGATACTTTTGTTTCACTTCAGTTTAACATTTCAAATCACAGAGCTTGGAAGGCATCCATGAAGCTCAGACACTTGAAAATGGCCAAGAACTGAAGCTCTTGAATTACGGCACATGGCAGAGACATCACGGAGATGCAACGTTTTCAGTTGTATTTCTGACAGGAACTAAGTTTCTCATATTATATTTCATATGTGTGCACCCGTTAATATTGGGCAGGAAATTAGAAGCTAATTTTAAACATGTTTGAAACTTTTGAGTTCTTTTTCAAAGACACTAAGCTCCTACACGATTAATTAACGAAGGCAGCAAGGCAGAGGCAAGGCTCTGTTACAAGCCTGTAATATGTGCTCAACTATTATAAATGCAGGTAACTCATGCATTAAAGACAAAAAACCTCTTGACTACAAACATTTCTCACTAGTGAATCAAAAATTATCATCTCTGTAATGAAATGTTGGTTAATTCAGAGCCCAAATCCACCCTGGGTATAAGAGGTTTGATTGTGCTGATTCTAGCCAGGTGATGGTTTATGATTCAGTCTAAACAAGAAGAAACCTGGCTTTTAAAAAATGTACAACAGAGTAATGTAGAAACGTGTCACATTAGACTGTGTAAAGTCCATTCCTTTCTAGCCATCCTTTCCCCAAGAACACCTTACCGTGAGTCGTTATCATTTTGCTTCATTTTGTTTCTGAGGGCAACCGTAAGTTGGTTCCTGCATATTGTGGGGGAAGAAACATACAATGGATGAGAACTGATAAGAAACTGAGAGAAGCAGATTTAGATAAGTAACACAGGAGATATTTTCATAGTTCTATTTATGTCCAGTTTCACATTGGAATTATATGTATGAAATACTCAGTACCTTTTTGGTATCATACTTGTTAAAAAATGGGCCTTAACTCTCAGGACAAGAAAGGTGCATCAATGATTATTTGTGGGAGTGACAACTCCTTTCTCTCTTGCCAAACATACTCAGACACCATTAATCCCAGGGTCTGCAGAAGGGAAGCTGGGCAAAGGTGGGAGTTCAAACGAACAGCCGTGTAACACAGGAGAGGTATAACACCTATCAGCTTCCACCTTTTCATAAACATTTGTAAAATACTGCCAAGAAATGTGATTACTGATTTATACAGCCAGATTTACACAATTTTGCAGGAAACTTTGGGTTTACGTGTTTCAACTGGCAATTTTTTTTTTTCTTTATGGTACCTCCATCCACTTTCCTACTGGTTCGATGGCACTAAAATCCCTCATGTTTGTAATACACACCACAACACTTTGAAATCCTGTTTTAATCAGAATTATGTATATGTACATGTATGTGTGCACACATAAACAAACAGAAAACCTCCAAATAAACAGGAAGAAAATTCTACCTTTGCAAGGCTAATGTTTTGTTCTGGAAAGAGACTTTTACTTCCTCCATGTCTTGTTCCAAATTTTGTGTGGCACTGAAGGAAAAAAAAACAAAACCAAAAACAACCAACCAACCCCAAACACAAAAAGTTTAAAAGATTACAAAAAGTTTAAAAGCAATATCACATTTTAAACTTGCTCTCTACATGTAAGACAAGCAAGACATGTAGACAATTCTTCCTTTAAACCACATATTATTAAGGCCAGTGTTATTCTAGCATGTGGAACTATATTAGTGAATTCTAGCTATCACAAGAAGGACTGCAAATTTAGAAGCCACATTAGATACAGAAATATATTAGAGACTGAGTAAAATTCTTCTTCCCAATATTTTCTCTTAATTTCCTTTACTTTCACCAGACTCCTTCAAAGTTGTGATTGTTAATCCAGAGATCATAGAATGATTTAGGTTGGAAGGGACTTTATAGATCATCGAGTTCCAACCCTCCTGCCATAGGCAGGGACACCTCCCACTAGACCAGGTTGCTCAAAGCCCCATCCAGCCTGGCCTTGAACACTTCCAGGGATGGGGCATCCACAGCTTCTCTGGGCAACCTGTTCCAGTGCCTCACCACCATCACAGTGAAACATTTCTTCCTACTATCTAATCTAAATCTCCTCTCTTTCAGTTTGAAGCCATTACACCTTGTCCTATCACTATATGCCCTTGTAAGAGATGTACTGAGATTGCAAAATGTAGTAAGAGGGAGTAACTAGAAGAGAACCTCCAAGCTCAGATCCTAACCCTTCTCCTCTTTGTTTTAAAATACATCAAAAATTTGAAGTTATCCACTGACATACCTGTCAATAAACTTTTGTTCAGTGCCGTGATAAAGGCCATTTTCTTGACCTATAAAGAAAAAACATCACCAAAAAAAATCACAACAAAGACTTCTAGATACAGCCCACAGAACATAGAGGATAAACAGCTCAATGCCTATACTAACAAGGTATTTCTTATTCCTACCTCTACACCTCATCATCTCTTCCACTATTAGCGAGACCACACTATCAATCAGCTCTACCAGAGAAATAATTAGGCTTTAAAATATTTTCATTTGGCACTTTTTAGACATGCCAGAGGCTGCTCACAGCGTTGCTCTATTATGGTTTGGTGGAGGAGGACACAGGAAATGGGAAACGCAATGGGAACAAGAAGAAACGTCTTAAGTCAGCGTTGCTGACAAACGCTTTGGCAGACTTTTGGTAAGGCTCCAGCACCAGCGATCAGGTTCCTGAAAACCCGCCATCGCTTGTCAGAGCGTGTGAGGAGCCTGAAGGGAAAGGCCGAGAGGAGGAAGGGCGGCGGGCCACGGCCGCACGGCAGTCCTGTCAGCGCTCAAACCTGCCTCGGAAACGCAGCCAGATGCTCAGTCAAGAAAAACATCTCATTATGCTAACGAGCGCTTTTGATAAGTAATTTTAAAAACATACATATCCGTTAGCCACGTCATGTTCTTAATTACTGTAACATCACGCCAAGAGGAAGCACTGGGGGTTGTTGGAGGGAGCTTAGAGTCGGGATAAGCTTACTGGCGTGAACCGCAGTGCTGTAATCCATGAGCTGCTGTTTCATCTGGTCCCTCAGGCTGCAGCAGAAGCAAAGGGACAACGGTCAGTCACATCCGCCGCGGAGGGGGCCCCGCCGCACCCACCGCCGCACCCACCGCCGCCCCAGCGACCCCCAGCACTGACCGGAGCAGCGTGAGGACGTCCAGCTCCACCTCCGGCTGGTCCGCCGGCCAGACCTCCGTCTCAGCCTTGCCCTTGCCCTTGCCCTTGCCCTCGCCCTCGCCCTCGCCGGCCGCCGCGCCCGCCTCCCGCTGCAGCGGCTCCATGGCGGCGCCTTCAAACCTCCCGCGCGCGGCCCTCGGCAGCCCGGCCGGCGGTTGCTTCTGCCTGGGTGGGGCGGAGCTCCCTAGCGTTCCACGCACATCCGGCCAATCCCGGGCCTCTCCTTCGCGCCTATCGGCGTTTCGGCGCTCGGCAGCCAGGTGGGCGGTGCTGAGGGGAGGGGTGGCGGTCCCGTGGTGGCCGGGGGCGGAGGGGGAGGCGGCCCCGGGCTGGAACCGGGGGCTCGCGGCTGGCCGGAGGTGCCTTGCCGTCGCCAAAAGCACATTTGCTCGCTGCTGAGCTTATTCGTCACACAGGCCCTCCCAGTAAATAGACCTTCGCCTGCGCTGGGCAGGAGAGGGGAACAAGAAGGCAGCCCCTTCACGCGAGTATGTCTCAGTTAAAAAAAAAAAAACCTGAAGGGAAGCAGGAGCACAGTTAATTATTGTTAATAAAGAAAGAGGAGATGGGGAGAGGGGTAAGCAAAGAACCACCATCACTTCTGAGTGAAGGCAGACAGAGCTCTCTGACCAGCATTCTTCTAGAGGTAAATGGCTGATAGTGTATTTATTTACCATAACGTGCTTTTATCAATAATGAAGTTAATAGAGCTGCAGTCTCGTCTGACTGATGGGGCAGAGGGCTTCTCTGCTGCTGTGTAAGCAGACTGCCCAGAGGGGCAGCAGCCCCGGGGGGGTGGGCTGCCCCAGGGCACCTCTCAGGGCTGTTCACAGCCCCCAGGGAGATGCCTCAGCTGTAGGAGGAAGTCAACTGTACTATCACAGAGAACACAAGTAAAAGCTAAAAGCACTTTATTAGAGAGCCTGAACATGCAAATAAGATACATTATATACACAATCCTGGAGTGGGTGGGAGTTATGACTTGTTAATCAGAGGTTGTGCTAGATTCCATATGATGGAAGATTTCAGCTGTTGAATGGCACTTATCTTGCAGTTTTTGCTGCTGGCATATTTGTTCTTGATCGCCTGCAGAGAGATACAATTGATTAAGTTTACCGTGTTCATAAATTCACACTATTCCAGGTCATCTGAGGCTTGGTTGTCAAGCCAAGACCATCCTAGCACCCAAGACTAGTTCACAGCTGGCTCATGCCACTTTGGCAAGATGAGAGATCTTCAGACCTCCCCACCTGGGAGGGCAGGTCTGATCCGAGTTTGCCAGCAGTGGCTCGGCTAAGCCAGCTTCAGTGCGCCACCTATTGACATGTAACCATGCGTACTCCCCACTCGCACCGCTGACGTTCTTACCATTTGCTTGGTACTGCCCTCGTTCACAAGAATTATGTTCTTTGCTAAGTGCTGCATAACTGGTAGAAGGTCATGCTCGGTGTAAGACGTGTAGTGCTGCAGAGTTGGTGTCTGAAAGAAAAGGAAGTTATTGGACAAGCCTACTAGAACAGTCCGAGTACCCTGGGTTCTTTATCTTCTGTTGGGCTTGGGCAATTGTGGTCTCCTGTCTGACAGGGGAGGGGCAAGTCACTGCCCTACTTCTGCCCCCTTGTAATGGGCCAAGGGAGACAAGAGCATGATGAGATACCACAAGGGAAGCAGCAGGCCCAGAGTGGCCTTTTGAACTGGTGCACAGGCACATGGGAGTCCTGAACTAGGAGGTGTTCTGACAGAAAGGACTTACCCACTCGCATCCATTAAGGAGTTTCAGAGCCAAACAGGAAGCAGCCGCTGCGGTCTTGGATGGAGGGAAGTGAACCATATCATAGTCCACAATGGACAACTCCATCAGGTACTTGGCCAGAGTGTGCTGTTCCAAGTCCACCTGCAGTTAAGTCAGAGCCAACTGTTGGCTATCTCTAATGTAAGAAGCACCATGTCAAGCCTTTGTTCAGTCAAGCAGGAAGAAATACTTCCTTAGCGCACGTTTTCAGAGCTATAGACTTGGAATTCAGGTGGTCTAATTACAGAGCAGTTCTGAGCTGTTTTAGGCTGCTCATAGTCTTTCAGTGGCAGTCTAGCAGTCACCTGCAGTACCAGGCAGGCATTTTAATTCTGATTTTGGGTGGGTTAGGCTCATGTGACTGAAAACAGACAAACAAGACCTGTTTCTACATGGGAGACAGGCCTCAACCAGGCTCAGTTGCTAAACTGATGGCAGCACTCAAATGTTTTGAGCCATTTTAGCAAGCTGCTACAGTCAAGTACCACATTTTACAGACACTGCTTATAGTAACACTTGTTCTCAGCATTACCTCTGCAATCTTTGAAGCCCTCCTTAGGAAATGCGGAGGGACAGGGCGATTTAGACAAAAGTCCAAGGCTCGCAGGATCTTCATCTCCATCTGGCAGATTTGGAATGTAGTGTAAGTGTGGTCAGTTACATAGACAAAGTCTCCGATATGTGGGGGAAACACCTCTTCATATTTGCTGGCAATGAACATAGCTGTGATACCAACCAGCTGCAGCATCTTCTTGGAAACAGTGTTGTTCTGTAGAAAGAAGCAGTAGAGATTTATCTGAATAACCTAGCTCAGAAGACAGCTTATCAAGGTAGCCAATGTAAGGTTTGTTTTATTACTTGATGTTCATACTGGTATCATCTGTTACCTCTGTTGGCATCTGCAGGGATATCAAAGCCTTCTGATACCAACTGAGGGAGAGGAGTAAGCAGTTTTGATCTATCAAGTCACTATTCATAGTCGAGAGGGTTATATGGTGCATACAATTCAACATCACATGTCCTCTGTTGGTCTATTTTATTAAGGGTAACATGTCTAACTATGTGTGGTGTTAACTGATCAGTGCTCATTGTGCTTCAGGATAGGGGAAAAGCATTGCCCAGTGCCAAGCGAGAGACACTCACCTGCAGGAAGCAATCGATGATACCAACTGTCATATACAATGTCTCCTGGTGGAGTCTGAATTTCATCTGTACTTGCACAAGCCAGTCTATTAGTATGGCACGCATATTCCCGTTGATTTCCTGGCCAGCCAGGTATTTGGGTCTGACTGGTTTATTTTCCTGTGTGGAAGGAATAGGGTTAACAGACCTGTCACCTTAGCTGGAGCATTTGCAATGCCTAGCCTCTGTTGCATCCTAAGGCTTATCAAGGAGTTTGGTACAGGCACAGCCCTGAGGTGTACGCCGCAGGGCACGAGGTCTGTTTACTAGAGATGGGCTAGAAAGAGCATGGTACTAGTACTACTAGTCGATTGCTCTAACAACCAGCATCTGTTTAAGTTATCAGCTCAGTTTAATCTTGCATTTTGAGTTCAGGGATCACTTACTAGTCCCTCAGGAAAATCCACAGGTGAAAATGAAGCTCCAAACCACACCTATAATGACAGGTTCACTCTAAGTGTGAGCAGATGCCCCTTGCAGTTCTGACCTGCTCCTACCAACCTCAAGGTCTCTCAGGTACTTGTAGATGTCCTTCACATAGTTGCTGCAGAGGTTTGGGTCACCACCATCATCCACATCTACATCTTCCACATCAAGCAGGACATCAGAAAAAGCCTGACACAGCATGTCCTCTGGCTGGGCGCATCCAGATGTCTCCATGGGGGTTGGAGACTGAGGCTCCAGCTACAAGGAAATTTGGGATCAGGACAGGCAGCACCCCCCTCCGCAGCCCAGTGTACGCCAAGTACTGGCTCCCATGGGGCAAGCTTCACCAAAGTGCTGCGGAGGCTCAGGACCCCCATTTTTCAGGGCACCGGGTGAGATCGTGCCACCCCCCTCAGCCCAGCCCGGCGCTGGGGAGGGGGCACACGGCCCCGAAAGCGGTACCTGGGAAGGCTCTGGCCGGGGGTCCGGCTGGGGCTCTGGGACCGGCAACGGCGGCTCCTCCTCCTTGACGACCTCCTTTAGCGTCTTCCTGGCAGCCACGCTCTCCCGGGAGGTGGCGACGGCGGGTCGGGTACCCGGCGCCCTCCTGCAGACCACCTCCGCCGCCGGCTTCTTAGCCGCCGCCCGCTTCTTCGTCTCGGCAACGCGGTTGCCGATGTCTCCCAGGGCGGTGCGGGGCCGCAGTCCCATCTTGGAGGCGGCCACCGCCTCCCCGCGCTTGGCGGCAGGTAGCAGGCAACTCTTCGCTGCGGCGTCGGTCGCCACCCGAGCGTTCTGTGGGGAGAGGGGAGGCGGGTCAGGGGCACCGCCGCCGGGGGAGTCCAGGCCTGCACTGCTGCGCCCCCGGAACCAGAGGGTTACGGACACAGACCTGGGGGGGTCGCATGGCTGCTCGCTGCCCCCCGCCCCAAACCCGAGGGTCGAAGGGGACCGAGGAGGTGCCCTGGAAGAAGGAGACGCGCAGACGGACCCCACGGGGGTGGGTGGGTGGAAGAACTCGGGAGGGCCGCCCTACAGCATCCCCCCGCGCCCGCGAAGCTGGAGTATGTCTGGGCAGAGGGGAAGGGAAGGCAAGGAGGGAGCAGGACGCGGGAGGGCCGCCTACCCCGCACGCTTCCCCGGGTAAGGGCGAGCGCCGATCCCCCCACCCGCGGCGTGACACCCCGCTCGGCTGGGGTAGGCTCCCCCGCAGGTAGCGGCCGGCCCCGTCGCACACCTACCCTGGTAGCCCTGAGCGCCATGGCGGAGAAGCGGCGGCGGCGGCAGCAGAACGAGTGCAGTGCGAGCCCCAGCCCAACCGCCGCGAGTTTAAACCTCTCAGCCGCGGCGGCTGATTGGCCGCCCGCTGCCCCCCTATTGGCTGCTGGCGGGTCCGCCCCAATGCGTTACCGTGGCGACGGACCAGGGGAGTTCGAAAAGGGGGCGGGGCCTGGCCAAACCCGTGCGCGGCCCCGGCCGCCCGGCGAGCCCGCACACCGAGCCCGGGTGGAGGCTGCCGGGCAGGGGAAATGCCCGGAGAATGCGGTTTATGGAGGGTGTTCTCCCGCTGCCGACCTCAGGTCAGTCCCTCCGCAGCCGGCTGGAGATGAAAACAGAGCGCTCGAGTCACACGGGCTGCTTCTTAACCTTCCCTTCCCGTCTACATCCCAGCTCATCTTTTAACCAGAAGAGTCAAGATGCGCTACGTAAGACGCTTCTGAAAAACGCGTTTATTTTTCCCCCATTGTGTACACTACATATACTGCTCGCTGCCGGACGAGCAATACATAGCTGCAATTTGTTTTAAATCTTGGTTTCAGCTTTGAAAGCGCTTTGTTGCAACCGCCGGCCTGCGCACCCAGGGCCCAGCCTGAGAACTGAGACTCCCCCGCCCCAGCGCTTCCCAAAGCACTTGTCAGTCGGCCTTTACCGGCCGTGATGTGAAAACCTGCCCTTACAGCGCAGAGCTCCAACAGACTGCACGGGGAGGGACCTTCCTCGGAGGATTTACTGCCAGACACAGGCTCTCCCTAAACCACTTTGGGACAGATGGCGCTTATTGCCCTTGTCTCCACCGTGGGCAGGTTTGCTCTTGCCCGTGGAGTATCCAGGCACGAGCTGATCTTCACGGCCACGGTCATCTAACGTGGCCCCAGCCACCTCAGGTTGTTTCTGGTCCTGCTGCTGGCAGCTGAAGTACGAGATGAGCATCGGCTCAGAGAAAGCTGCGGCGAGCATGAAAGCTCTTCAATTACGTTAAGCTAACTTGATTTGAAAAGAAAGAATCACCCCCCTCTTTGCATCCACCTACCTCTACCCCTACCCCAACGGAGCTAACGCTTGGTTTGTTGAAAAGCAGTCAGCTCCTGTACAATCACCTCAAACATGAATGGCACATAACGATATTAAGGGAAGCTTTTTGCTTGAAAATGTTTTTCAGAACCAAAATGTCACCTAGTTTATAGGCCAGGTGTAATTGTAGCGCTTTTATTCCACTGACCCGAGCCTTCTGGAGCAGTCAAGGGGAGAAAACCACTGCCAGAGGCACAGAACAGAATAAACCAGGATCAAGCTTTGGTTCTGCAGCGCTGGCCTGAGCAGTGAGGGACTGATTTGTGCAGTCATTCTCATCCCTCCATGTAAAAGCAACGCAGGTTTTAGAGGCTTTCAGACCACTGTTTTTCAAGTCAGCCCGGTACTACAGATAGTGGTTTAACACAGCACCGGAGGAAAAGAATGGAATGCAAACTTGTTTAACAGTTACAAAAGAAACTCTGCAGTTTGTGTAAACAGGCTGATTAGGAGAGGAGCAGAATTGCTCAAGGACATTTCAAACAGCATAGCTGGTGAATCTGATCTGATCGTATAACTGCTACATCACTCTATCCTCAAATTCCAGCCTGGTCTTTATCATAATATTCAGGTACTGGTCCTAAATAACATAACAAGAAAACAGTAGGACAAAGTAAGACTGCTGTTGTAGATGGATGTAGATGAAAGAAGTACTCATCTTCATCATTCTTATGATGAAAGATGTATTTGTCTTCATCATGCTTGCTAACCACTGAACTGATCTGCTGAATTCCAAGGAAAATATTTAAGGGCTTCAGACAAGAAGACAAGGGGGCACAGGAAGACTGTAAACAGATGTCGGGGTAACTACCTCTGAAGGCATATGTTATTAACCCATTGACAGGTTTTCAGTAGACAGAGATTTGTTTTCTTTGCAGTATTAAGACCTCCAAGACGCATGATTATTTCTTAAACACGCTCTTTCCAGTCAAGAAGTCTCAATTTACAGTTTGTTTCAGCAGCTTGCCAAGTCCCCGATTACCGTCACAGTTCAGCATTCTAAATCTGGACTGCTTCCTTGGTTAACACACAAAGGTACAGCTGGCTACAGTACACCCACAGCTGTGTTACGGTACTATGAAAAAAAATCAAGTAAATGACAGAACAACGTTATCTTGAAGAGATCAAGTTTAGTAGAGTGCTAGGACACTCACTGATGAATTACTTTGAGCTTCAAACTATTGCATTTGCAATACAAAATTCATACAAAAAGTACAAAAAATTTAGTTTACAGAATGTTTCTGTGATTCTGAGTCTTCCCCAGAAACAGAAGTGTCTGCAGTTTTTTTCCCCCTCCCAATTTCTCACTGCTAACATATGGATTTCTCTTCTTAAAAAATAATTTGATATAAGTTTAAAATGGTAGCATTTATTTACTCTGATGCACTAAAATTAAGTTTAGAAATCAGATTTGTATGCTGAGACATAATACAAAAACTGTATATTCCTATTATCTAGCAAAATGTGCAAAACCCATTACTTCTTGTTGTTTTTTACTCCCCGTAACAATCATGTAACTTTTTTTTTCATTCAGAGTCTTCAGGCTATGTTTGAAAGAAAGAAAAATATTTTTCAGTTGATTGTGTTTGCATTCCAATATAAACTATTTCCACTTCCCACTGCTAACATGAAATTATAATCATGATGCTCCATACTTAGCAGAAAGTATGGAATATATCTGTGCTCATCCACAAGTTGCAAGACTTCTGTTTAATAAACACCAAGTACAGTATTTATGATTTCCATTATTTTCACATATACATCAAATATTCAAGTCCATCTTATTTCCTTTATAAAAGCATCTTGATCCAATTTTAACAAAGATAGTATGTTTAAAAAAATTCAAATATATAGTACATTTGTTCCTGTACATGTATGTGCAAGATCTCCTGACAAAATGTAATATCAATATGGAATCCTACAGCTTTAGCCTTTAGACCTCCTTTGGTGAACACAACTTTGTATCACATGATGTAAGTACCATCTTTGTAGTATTTCATGGATTCCAGTTGCTGAGTCATTGCAAGGACATCCTGAAATCCTGTACTGAGTCCAGACATGTGTTGAAAATAAGCTTCCTTCTCCACTTGGACAGTTAGGTTGTTTACACCAGCATCTTTCAGAATAGCTGTAACCTGAATAGAACAGTATGGTAAACATTAGTATTACACTTTATATGCATCTCACAATAACCTGCAATATTCTGGCTCTGAAACACTGAAGTTAAAAAAAAATTATCATGAGCAATTCAATTTTATGGAAAGCGAAGACTGGCTTCACAGGGTATGGCTTTGCACCACCTGCATAATAGGTCATTTCTCAGTCTTGCATAAGGAAATAAGTATCTTTTTAAGGGAAAGAAAAATCTAAGGCAGACAGATACTAGTAAGCCAGTTACAAACCCACTATTAGCATCCAGATATCCCTATTGTTTACTGCCTGTTGTGCAGCACGAGATCCACCTCCTCCTCCTCTTCTCAGAGCAGACGCAGCGCCACTTTCAATAGTGAGAAAATCCCTCCCAGACTTTTTTTGGTTTTGTTTTGGCAGGTGTTCTAGCAAACAACTCTTGATGCCACGAATTCCAAGCTAGCAGGCAAACGGAAGTACAGCACTAGAGACCAGCTCTGAGACATTAACTACAGCTACAAAAAGCTACAAAAGTAACCACAATCAGCAGTTTCAAACTTCAGTCTATTGCTGAAAAAGGGCTACCCAGTAAGAAATTAAACATTAGGGTCTAAAAACCTAACATTAGGGTCTAAAAACCTTGCACATTACCTGCTGAACAATTCTCTGTTCCATCACATCTGATACCACTTGCACATGTATTGTACCTGCCACAACACTTGCAGAATGGCACCAAAAATGAGGATCTCTGTAGGATATGACTCCCTCTATTTTTTGAATCTGTAAAGAAATTACATTAGCATCAATTAATTTAAGCGCACATTTTCAACTTGTGTGTGTGTACATGGATACTGGTGGTAAATACTTCACAGGGTAACAAAGTTGTACAGCAAAGCAGCTTTCCATCTAAGCTGTATACAGAAATATGTAGTATTGAAAGGTCGCCCTGCTACTACTGTCAAAGACTAGAAGCTGAAAGTCAAACTAAATGAAAAACCCAGCAGACTACAATGCTAAACAGGATGAGAAAAAATGATTTAGTGTACAACCAGAAAGCTGTATGGGTATTTAACCATTTCTAGGGCACCTGTTACCTCACTATCCAGGATAAGCACCTATTTAGTTACCAGCTGAGCTTAATTCAGAGACACAGTCTCTCCCCATAACTTAGCTTTTTTTTGAAATTGATCTTTGTACTGGGTCTGGCTAGAATGGATTGATTTTTTCACAGCATCCAGTACTGTGCCGTGTTTTGGATTTGTGGCTAAAACGGTGTTCATAACACACCAGTGTTTCTGGCTGTTGCTGTCAACGGCCTTCTTTTTTTCCCACTCTGCCCTCAGCCCAGCCAGTAGGCTGGGGGTGGGCAAAAAGCCGGGAGGGGACACAGCTGGGACAGCTGACCCAAGCTGGCCAGAGGGATATTGCGTGCCGTGTAACAACATGCTCAGCAATAAAAAAACTGGGGTAGAAGAAGAAGGGTGTTTTTTGGCTTCCAAGGTGGCTGTTGCTCGGAGACTGGCTGGGCATCAATCTGCTTGTGGAAGGTAGTGCACTGTTTATTTTTTTTCATCTCTCCCCTTCACTTGCTAAACTGCCTTTATATTGCTCCCAGATATGTCTTGCTTTTGCTCTTCCTGTTCTCTCTCCTGTCGCACTGGCAGTGGTGGTGGTAAAGGTAGGAGCGAGCAAGTGGCTGTGTGGATGCCTGGCTGTTGGCTGGGGTGAACCTACAGCAAGCACACTATTTTACTGTGATGCATTTTTTAAAATGCTTTTCCTATTATCTTTTAATGAATTGCTCTCTGATTGTTTTCAAAAAGTACTTTTTTTTTCCTCTGTCTCCCAGAGTTGCCTTGTGTCTTGTTCCATGAAAAAACAAACCCCGCTCTGCACTTCACCTTCTTTTCATTACACAAGTCTCTCCCAGCCAATTTGCATTTATTCTGTTCTTCCTCATGCAGATAAGAACACATCTCCCCCTCTACTAAGTGACAGGACACCATCAGGATAGGCTTCCTTGCCACCTCTGGTTGATGGCATCCTCAAAGAACATGTAACTAGTCATTTGACAGAGATGAGTTCTCCACACTGAGGTCTGCACTACGAATCTGGGCAGGAACTTCAAATGAATCAACAGTGAACACCAAGTACAGACTCAAAATAGATACCGTACTGCAGCAGACAGGAAGAGAATGGACTAGAATGAAAAAGTACTTAGAAAAAACAGCTTTTCTTCTGCCATCTCACTGACTGTGAGCCAGGATGCCCTTCATGATATGGACAATTAAGAGAACCTGCAATTACAGGCTCAAGATACAATCCTGTAGCCTGAACTGTACACATTTATTGTTGTACACAAGTTTAAAAAGGGTGCAAGCTTTTGGGAATTGCTATGCTACTTTCTTAATAGTAAGTACCTTTCCCACAGTGTTACCATACTTCTCTGAAATCATGAGCTACCCATAAAAGCAAAAAACAGCACAAGTTTTTTTAGCTGCAAAACAACTTAGAGCAGTAAAACTCCTAATCCTGTCACATCTCTGCAAAACAGATTTAAAACAACTTGAGAGATCAAGTTGTCAAAGGCAACAGAAGCTGTCAGACTGAACTACTTGAGTTTAATAATTATTTAAAACAGTTATAGATCTGTATGTTTATATATTTTAACATTTAGAATTGTAGTTCTGACCTTTTCTAGAGCAGCATGCAGATCTTTCTCCTGTTCTGGAGGTATCCTCAACAAAAGCACTTGACAGGCATCTTTCAATAGTGGGATAACACTAAGAAAAATCAATGTAGCAATAAAAAGAGAGCAGAGCGGATCAGCTATGAGCCATCCAAATTGCTGAATAAATATCGTGGATACGATAACACCAACACTGCCAAGAGTGTCTGCTAACACATGCAGAAACACACCTGAAAACAAAATAAAGTGAGTAATTAAGTTGAACAGTTCTATTAAAAATGCATGCATATCTTCAATAGCAGAAAACCAGGATAGTTTATTAAATATAATAAATACCCATCAAGCTAAACAGAGGCAACTATCTGCCTAACCAGGTGCAAAATTAAATAAAACATTTAGCTTTTCTAATGAATTATAAACCAATGTAAAAAAAAACCATTTTCACTCAAGAGTGCAATGATCTAGGCAGGCATTTGCAGATTAAACCAAATGTGAATAGTCTTTAAATTGTTAGTGGGTTTTGTACTATGTATCATTTAACTCCATACAGAGGGAGATCGTTGATCCTTAACAGAGGATAAAAAAAATCAGTGTAAATGCTTTGGCCTGCTAATTTGGATAAATTTTAATGTACCATTTGCTTTTTTGTATGCCAACTCTGCTACAATTTTATAAGATTGTCTATCTGCTGCTGCCAGGAATAATCCTTTATGCTGCTTTAATAGTGCACAGAATTCTCAGTGCCTACTCAAAAGGCACAGAAAAATAACCTCTAAGCACTTGTAAGACTAATGCTAGTTAAGTGTCAGGATTTGAAAGAATATGAAATAGTTAAGAGTATGGGAACACTTCACAAAAGTACCAGACAACAGAATAGCCAACTAAATTAAGATGTAAAATATCCAAAGAAATACGAGACTGTGAGCTAAAAAGCTTATGTTCCGACAAGCTTACACAAAAAACTCATTCCTTTATAGATTTTTGTATAAGCCGTGCAGTCGGTAAATAACTACCTTCTAACTGCTAGGGAAAAAATTATAAGAAGTAGCTATGCTGAAATTTTATATATGTATTATCCTTCTCGGTTAGCTTCTGGTTTTAGATTTGAAAAAGAAAGTTTAAACTTTCCCATCTTATGACTCACAAACAGAAGCATATTCTAAATTGCTGGTCTGGATTTGTTCTTCTGCTTCTTATCCCCTTCCCCAGTGTTTTTTACAACCAGCTGCCACATGATACCTAGAAGCACGGTAATATCTTTAGAAGTAGAGACCTTGTACTTTCATTTCCAAATGGAACTTAGAACCATGGACTTTAAAGCTCTTCAGTAAAGTTTACAATGACTGTTTATTAATGTCAATAAAGACTGTAGATTAATGCTTTTTATTGGTCCTTAGGTATTACCCACAGCTAAGAAATCCACACAAAGAAACATTTCAAGTTATGTTTCTTCCAGTTAAACTCATTAATGAAGAAATGGTGCGAAGAATTCTCACATACTACATTAAATGGCTGGCACATCACTTCTGGAGATTTCAAGCACGATGCACAGTACAGGGCCTGATTCTGAAAATCTTCAAAGTCTGCTGGAAATCATTTACGATTCAGCAATTTGTACTTGCCTCTCATGTTGGTATTCATGCCTCCTCCAGAAGACCCGTGGGAATGTCCGTGGCTGTGCCCGTGGTCACCGTGGGAATGGCCGTGCCCGTGGCTGTGGCTGTGCCCGTGGTGAGAATGGCTGTGATCGTGCGAGTGACAACCTCCCCGAGAAGCCCCGTGGGAGTGCGCGTGGCTGAAGGCACAGATACCAACAAGGTTTACGATCAGCCCTCCAACAGAGACTGGCTGTGAGAGGGAGAAAAGTCTTTAATGTCGCTACATCTTCCCAGGTGTTCAGGTTTATTTTCTAGAACATGTTAATCAGAAACACTACACACCTAATAAAGGAAAACTGTGGAAGGATTAATCTAATGTGGATTCCTCATCATATTCCTTTCAGTACACAAGCTGGTTTCCAATAAATTTTCTTCCCCTCTCAAAAAAATCCAATTTTCCCCAGCCTTCCTAAAAGCCCCACCAAATAACCACCACCAAAATGCAAAACCTAGTATCCACAAACCAGGACAAAATAGCAAATTAAGTTTTAAGAAGGTGTGATTGATTTTATTTACTTTCAAAAAGAGATAAAGTGGTTTGAATACAAGCTTTGCTTTGCTTTCATTGGCAGAAAAAATAGTAATTGTATACTGTATCTATGACATGCACACTCATCTAAAATTGTACTTAACTGAAGACAGCAACTACTGCTTTACTGGTTGAGTTGTGCTTTTTATCTGTCTGCCCATTTTTCTACTTTTCTCTTGGAAAACTAGCAAAGTGTAAGAGTAATTCCAGCTAATAAGGCAGTTAAGGAAGTCCAACTCGGGGGCTATTACACCTTGCGTTGGCTATGCAGACTTGCTCATGTAGAGGGGGTAACCCCTCCTGCCCCCAAGGAACAAAATCTGTAGTGAAAACGAAGCAAATATTGAAGATTAAAAAGAAAAAAACCAAAAACAAACAGGCCTCGATTCCAGCAATGCACACTTCTAATTGTGCCTACATAAAAATATTTCTCTAAGACTAATACAAAATCTTTTCTGTAATAATTGACATTGGTATATGTAACAGCCAAACCAAATTTAGTTTTGTACAGATTACTTCCTTGGTATTTTTTACTATAGAAAGAACACCATCTGAAAAGATTAGAGCTGTAACATCTTAGAAAAAAATTAAATATAACTGTTACAATTGTTATAGTCACCCCTATATATTTTTGTATTTTAGAAATAAATGTTTTGGATTTTGGAGTTTGGATTTTGAAATCAGAATATGTTAAAAAGTCAAGGCACGGTTTAAATCTCTTGAGTATGCAACTTTAGTCTACTTTTTTTTTTTAAGATGAACATAAGTGAACAAATAATTGCCAAACAACATTCAAACAGAATGACAAAACTTACAGTTAGCATATTTGTATCTATGTCAGGAGGATCCACCAGTCTGGCCACCGATTCCATGAAGACAAAGAAAGCAATTACCATCAGAAAGAGGCCATTAATAAATCCAGAGAGAATTTCTACACGTCCATACCTGAAAACAAACATAAGTACTTTTCAGAGTGGAAAAACAGGTATTCTGAACAAATTTCAAAGTTATAATAAATAAAGTTATAATACATTTAATATAGCATTAAGATTGCTTTGATTTTTTTTTTCCTTAATGCCACAAAATCATGCCTTAATTTCTGAGTTATTTATTTCTCACCAAGAGGTAGCTAGTTTGCAACTGTCCAAACACCAACAGTATAGTGCTATAATAACAGAAGCATTTTTTTAGATACATATATTGCATATTCAGGGCTTCAAACTGCTAGACTGCTATGCAATTTAACCATAGAAATTTTAACTATGTCAGCACAATTGAAATCCTCATATAAACACTGACTTTCAACATATATTTTTGTTTGACATACATACATATATGCAGTGAGGCAATTTCTACATAATATTCACAGAGATAAAGTTTGATTTGTACAGAAAAATGAAAACTACATTTCAGACACTTTTTCGCAGGGCTAAGAGAGGAATAGCATAAACACAAATGGAACAGAAAAGAGACACAGTAAAAACCACACAGAAATGTGCACCATTAAAACATCCTGAATGTACTTCTATAGCAGGGCATTTTAAAATGAGTAAGCAGAATAGTCTTCAGATAGTCCTTAAAGAACCTAATATACATACCCATAGGAAAATATGCGAGTTGCTTTCCACCTTGTCATCAGAGCTGCAAAAAGCCCCATCACTAATGCAGAACAATCAAAAAGCATGTGAAATCCATCAGAAATAAGACCAAGGCTATTGGTCCACACTCCATAAAAAAGCTCCACAAAAGTGAAAGCCTAAAACAAAAGAGAGAGAGAGTTTGAATTTTTCTTCTAACATAAACTTATCATCTGTCTTGGTAGCTAGCAGGAAACTCTGTTCATAGGACACTTCATAGTTTTCAAAGGTATTTTTCAAAGGTATTTTTCAAAGTATTTCTAGACCCCATTCTTTCTCCTCCAACGAAACAAAATACGTGATACATTCCAAGTCTATGAAAAGACATTTCTTAACCTACCCTCCCAAAAGCCCCAGACCTAAGAAAATAACCCTCTACAGGAGTAGATTTAAATTTTCATTTGGAATTTTAAAATAACCTTGTGCAGAAGAAGTTTTAAGCATTTTGTCATTAAACAATGTAACAACTCTGATCTGATCCATTATTAGTGTAAAAGTAATGCTGCCTATACATCTATTCTGTAAAAATTTTTTTCACCAATTATTTGACTGTTTAAATTTTGTGAATTAGTTTTGAGAAAGGTACATGAAGAAACATTTTTAATACATACATTTTCCCTGTCTGATTTACTATTATTAATTAGTCTGCCTTTCTTTCCCATCTTTCATATTCCGTAATGGAATTCCTTAAAGTTATCACAGATACTTCAAGTTTTTCCCCCTATTTTCTTGGATAATTGCCAAAGAACGAAGACAGATCTTTGCAAATGACGTTCTACCAATCTTGCTTACTGTATGATTTTTTCCTATTTAAGAAAGAGAGAAGCTAGAAATAAAACCAGCCTACTCCAAAACGACACTCCTCAGTCCCACACTTACTAGTTTGTTGTCCCCATCCTTGAAGGCCTCATTAGTTTTAGCTTATCTGCTGGTAACATAGAGATACCTCAATCTTAAACCACCATCATACAAGTATTTACTTACTGGTACAATAGTTACACATAGAACCAGTGCCTCACTGGTGACATCAAAGTGACCTGCCACTTACTTAAGATTAGCATAAGAATCTTCTATTTTAACATTCCATCTAATGAAACTACCAAGGATCACTTTAAAAACAATCAGTCATGGGAACTTTTAAAGAATAACTCTTCTTACTGTACTATGTATATACTACTGTGATTGGGTTTGAAAACAAACATTCACTTACCAGATTTAGGCACAAGAAATAGAAGATCTGCCTAGAATCGTACTCCTCAAGAATTTGTTTCAGTGACTCCTTAATAAACCGGGGTAATGACTGAGAGCTCTGCTGTAATGCGTCACCCATGAAGTTATAGAGAGGAGTGCCTTCCGGGGAATAGCCAATAAGGGTACCCTTCTGCCCTTTCCTGGAGGGGGAGGACAGGATATTGGCAGCTGCAAGGAAAGTATTGAAGTTTTTGTTGCTGTTTCTAAGTCTCACAGCTAGTTTATAATGTGATTTATCAGCAATCAAAGATCACATGAAATTTGCAGGTAGCAAAGTGATTATCAACTTCATCTTGAGGTTTATCATCAGATTTCATTGCTATGTAAGATTAGATCATCACTTCCACAACAGAACAGATCTACTACATTCTCTTTTTTTTTTTTTTGTAGTCAGGCACTAAAACAGCACAAAGGTACAGGACCTTTTTATTCCAAAGAATTCATAAAAGCTCATCCAAAAGAATTCTGCACAAATCTATTTTTTGATTGGCTTCCCAGTCACACAGGCAATAGATTTATGTAAAGATAAATAAGAATACATACATAAAATGAAGAAGACTGCACTCACTACCACCCCTCCAGAAAGAACGTGCTCTGTGCTTTCATGGTGTGGTGGCTTGTTCATAGCTCGAAGCTGGTCTGTTATTGGATGTGTCCAAAAGTTGCCGAAAAGCAGTGCACTAACGAAAATAAGAAAGGATCCGTATCGAGCACATGTGGAAGCTTCCATCTTGACAGAGCATACGGACTCCACGTAGAAATCCAGGATCACAACAAAAAAGATGACTGTTATGAAAGGCATGATGAGAGAAGACCAAGACTCTACTTTACTCTGCAACAAAAAACACATTTCAAACAAGATTGTTCACCATTAGATGTGACTGTACAGACACCACTAAATCTAGTTCCCCTTCATTACAAGTGTTTTAATCAAGCCATCAAAACATAAATACTTTTATACTTTCAATTTATCATCTAAACCCAACATTCCAGCTATAGAAAGACACATATAGCTAATATATGCTACAGTACCTTATTTTAAATACTTTTTTGTGTTTAAAAGCAATGCCATATGCAACAATGCAACACCATGCTTGCAATGGTCTACCCTCCCTAACCATGCAGGGATAACAAACGTCTTTATATCACAATAATCTACTTCTCAGGAATAAGACAGCCCTGTATTGATACAATCATTAATACTTGTGCAGTTAGTATATGAATCCAGGATATAATATGTCAGCTAGAAAGATGAAATAAAGTTATCACGCAAAAGAGGAAATTAAGGTATCATGCAGATATACATCAAAAATATAGAGGAAAAATTTCAAAGAGCTTACTAGAAAAATAAAGATGGCAACTTTGCTGATTTTGAAGATTTAAATTGCACTTCACAATCAGAACCATTCCAAAAAATTATTTATTTTTATACTTGCTATCTTACCTCTGTTGTCAGAGAGAGAACAATGACCCATGGGCACAACAGAAGGACGGAAACGAGATGAGACAAAGCTTGAAGACGCTTGGCTCCACCGACATCTACAGATAGTTTTCTGGAAGCCATGTGAAAACCCACCTTACAGCACAATGCCAGCACCAGAAGCAGTACTCCTCCCTGGAAACACAGAGGGATCCTGTTAACATTTCTTGAGAGCCAAATACCTCATTCCAAACAAAGTGGCACTTAGGTGAAAAAAGATTAATATGCTTTCCTTAACTTATGAACAAAAGCCAAAGATGGGATATTTTCTTAAATTGTTACTCTAGTTAAAAACAGTAATATAGCATACATGGTTATACCTCAGCACTATTCACAACAGCCTAATATGACTTGAAGTTTAAAACTCGCAGTAGTGTCAACTGACACACAGCAGCAGCAAGTTGGTAGCAACCAGCATACAAGGAAGAAGAAAACTATAAAAGCGGGTTTCCCATCTTCCACTAGTAAAAACGTGTTGCAAGTATACGTAAGCCCCAAAAGTGGCATGTCACCTTGGCCTCTAATCCTTTCATAACCTTTTCATTCACTTACTGTTAATTGCACCATACCATATTTCTTCACAATATTTTCTTTCAAAATTGTTCTGTAAATTAACCACACACCCCATCTCATCTCCCGTAGACTACACTTGCTTTGCGCACAGTTAACCAGTCTCTCTGACATTTATTTTTATATTAATACTTTCTCAGCTGCTCCGTTTTTTTTTTTCCTGTTTCCTCAGTGAAGCCACTTTAGCAACAAGACTAAGCTAACGGAACAAGTCAATCAGGCAGGTCAACCCCATACAGTAAGATTTTGATACTTAGTTATTCATGTCACCAATTACAGTGGGATTATACTACTAAGAAGTATCAGAATCTGCGTCTTCAAATACAAGAGTCTAATGTAAAGACAAGACTGGGGAAAGATTAAGAAGCAGCAACAAAACACAGACCCCAAAATTGACGAAGAAATTTATTGTATGCAAAGCATTATGATCACCCAGAACACTGATGACATGGAGTCATACTCTGTGGAAGCTGCTCATACTCAATCTTAAAATGTAAAAATTACAGTGCTAGTTCAGTTCCAATATGGGGTGGGGATGTTGAAATTTCTGATTTTGATTTAGGCTTGGATTAGCTCTGAGCTGGTGAAATTCTTACCTATAAAGCTTAGATAAATATTAACCTATTAAAATATAAATTCCTTACCTTGTGGTCTGCAACACCCAGGAAAGCAATGATTGTATACAGAACATGTGTGAGAGCACTGTCATGATGCCCCTCAGCTAAATAAAAAAAAATTAAGGAAGAGTCTCATTTGATGATTTTTTTTTTAAACCGAAGAACAGGTAGATGTAGCAGAAGACCACAGGGAGCTGAAGTAAGTAAACTGAGCTTTAAGGTTTGTCAGATACTTAATGTTTAGGACAGATGAAAATATTTCCACAAAAAAATAAATAGTTAAAAATATTTGGAAAAAAATTTTAAAACATGAAAACATAGTCACTGTTATATGCTAACATAAATCCTGTATCATGACTACTGTGCAATTTTGGCAACCAGACTTTGAAAAATATACCCACCAGCATTAAAAATTAGATTGCTTTTCACTAAAAGCACTAAAATACTGTGTCTAAAATATGACCTACATCTTTCCAGTTTTTAAATATTTAAACTTTACAAAACAGAGAATAATTGAGAAGCACAATCCAGCAAAATCAAAATAATGATACCTTTCAGGAAAACTACTAAGGGACACTTTAACAATGAATTTACTTACTGAAAACTCAGTGGATTAGTCGATACTATTCCTGAATTTGCATCTGTAATTCCAAGTTTTCATTGGTCTTTGAGAAAGTTTGCTTTCGACTTGTTTTTACTGCCCATCTTAGATGTACCACTTTTTGTCAGTACACTTTGCTATGATAAGGCGGCCTGTTGAAAACTTACTTTAGCATCACTTTCAATTAACTCAGTGGCTTTGAAAGCTGTTAGCTAGCTTCTGTTTGCAGTTCAAAGTCCACTGTTGTTGGAGCTACTGCTATTTCATGTCACTTTTCAGTTTAGCAGATGAACTGAGATTACCACATTTACAAAAGCACAAAACAATCTTTCCGTATACACCAAAAAGCCTGCAGGCCAGGCTGTCAACCGCTTACTGCACACACTTAGGCTACAGACGTTATTTAGATTTTATTTTTTAAATGTGAGCTGATCAGAAAAAGCTTCTAGCAAGCGTAAGTGGTCTGACGTGCAAATGGCATGGAGCCTTTAACTACAACTTAAAATCTATGGTTGTGTTCTAAGTTACCAACAAAGTAATCAATGCCATTCATTCAGCTGTAAATATCAGTATTTAGATGTAAAAGTAAAATCTTCTGCTATATTACTCTTGAAAGGTAAGATTCCTATTAAAAAAATACACAAGCATATTTAATTCAGCACATTCAAGTTCACATTCTCTCTGCTCCAGTAATAAACAGGCACTTGCTCTTACACATAGCAAGAAAGGATACGATGCTCTGCTATTTTAGCCATGAGGTCATCGTTATCAAAAAGCAGTAAGCAGACGACAGCTATGATGAAAAATGCAGCACCTCTTGTCTGTAAAACAAAACAAAATATCCAAATATTTTTATAGTACTTTAGAACAGATTAATGAAGAAAAAGTCCAGGGAATCAGCTCCCTTTCCCCTTCCTGATCAATGTAAGCATATTTTAGTTCAGTAAGAAAAACATGAGGAAAACCTCCATTTTTTTTTAAAAAAGTGACTTTGACAATATAATTTTATATTTATTCAATGTTTCTGATCTACCAGATAACTAAGGGCAAATCACCACTGTAACAAGACAGAAGCCTGTATTTTAGGAAACCCAAGTGTGATTGCTTCCTTCTTCGCGGTGTGTTTCTTCTGTGGTGCCAGAATGCTGAGCTACTTAAGCCTGATGATTTAATATTTTGTAGCATCAAGGAGCCATAACCAAGATCTAATGGACAAACTGTAGTATTTTGTCTTATGGGAGGTAAAGGCTAGAACACTGTCCGAAGGCTCTGAG
Organism: Limosa lapponica baueri; assembly: GCA_002844005.1. Taxonomy (NCBI): domain Eukaryota; kingdom Metazoa; phylum Chordata; class Aves; order Charadriiformes; family Scolopacidae; genus Limosa; species Limosa lapponica. The sequence continues at coordinate 803,241 of KZ505758.1, read as the reverse complement.
AAAGCAGAGCTCTGCAGTGCTTTTGTGAGGAAGGGACAGAGGTAGCTATGAAATCCCAGCTCCCAGAGCTTTCACCACCCTGACTTAGAACTCTGCAATTTTGGTATTCATCATCTTGTCAAATGCCAAATACAGACACCACATTCTTGTTTCAGAAAGTCAGCCGATTTCTCTTTGCCACATTTCACTTCATGAAGCTGGAACGCTCAGCAGACAAGGTCATTGCTCCCTCTTTCTGCTGCCTTAGACATGCAGCTTGACTGCAGAGCATGGCCCACTAAGATACAGATTGACAAAGGACACCTCTGAAGCTCTTACATTTACCCTTTGGGTAGATGGATGAAGAGCTTCATGCTGGATGCCCTAAGCATCTCAATTTGAGGGGGTGGCCCAGAGTGTCAGAGCAGATGACTGTGCTACTCTCTCTAAGGCCAGCCTAAAAGTGATTAGGGGACTCCGGCAGCGATTATGAGACAGAAACTGCAAAACTCCCAGCCTGAGGCAGCACCAAAGCCAGACTTTCTCTTAACACAGCAAGTACTCTAGCCTCAGGTATATGACATCGTAAGTTATCTTCCTCCAGTTATCACAGTTTTTGAGGGAAAGTGGCCCAGACTACTAGGTGCTGGGTTAAGGTTAATCCAATTAGGGCTGAACAGGCACAGTTATAGAACACTTTGCAAAACTGTATGCAATGGGACTCTGACAAAGGATGTTTCAAGCGTAGATCTCTGATTAAGTGAAAGACTGGGCCCAAGCATTCAGCACATACAGGCTCATGCAGACATTAAAAGTCCTCAGAGAGATTTTTTGTAGAAAAAAACCAAAGTATGTGAAAAGCTCCAGACGCCAAAGAGGGTAGGCAAGGACCTGGAGACAGTACTGCCAGACTTCTGGGCCTATCAACCAGGTCCACTACATGCACACATGTTCTTTTGTCAATTTGAACCCAAAATCCCATTATAAAGAATACTGAAGTGCAAAAATCATTCTCAATGTTCCTTTCTGTCTACAAACAGTAGAACTTCTCAGATACCTGCTACGGATGTCCAACAGCTTCACCCACTGTTTCTCTCTTCGTGTTGTATTTATTATTTCAAGTAGTACATCTTACCATTTCACCATTAATTAAACTAAAAAAGAAGCACAGTTTCTATGAACACAGGTCCGAAACACTGTTTGTTCCGGGTAAAAAAGTACTTGAATTTATAGCATTCGGTATTTTAAACATGTGGTAAAATAATTTTTTAAATACCTTTGCTGGTCCTCCACCTGAGCTCGTGAACAAGACACTAAGCAGTGATAGCACAACCACATCACTGTGCTCAAACAGCAACAATGTCCTATAAAAAAGTGAAATAAATGCTTATGTCCTCTTACAAGGAGTTTACCTAAAAAGTCTGATATATATTATTTCAGTTAAAATTTAATGACACAGCAGTCAAAGATTTACCCTGCGATTTCAACAGCAAGTTTAAACAATTCAAAAGGATAAATGTAAACCTATTTGCCTTCACCAGCAGTAGATCTAGCTGCAGACAGCTAGACGTACCACAAAACAAAGAACTTCCTAACTCAAAGAACAAATTAAAATTACTCATTTATAGATTACTTTAAGTTGTACTTTCTTCTAGTAACACAAGAAGATACTAACTGGTTCAAGATGGAATTATTATTCCCATTACGATACCTCCTCTAAACCAAAGTTTCTGGCTCCCAGAAAAAAAGGGGTCCTGTTGTGCCGTATTACATCCTGGTTATTGAACTGTTGATGGTCTAGTAGTTTGTGCAACCTCAAAACCTTTCAACTGCTGAAAACAAGAAATTCTAACCTGACACTATGCAGATGCAGAGGCTGACTAACAAACTATATTGACAGTTTTCCAGAGCAGAACATGAAGGTAATAACTGCCGTGAAGTTTACCAAATGCTTCTGCCACTCTCCGCACAGCAACACAACCTGCTAGAGCCCATGTTACCGGTTCTGCTTGGGAAGACTGCTAGCATCCAGAAAGGTACTGCAGTACCTTAAAGAAATCCTATTATTCTCAGGTATGCCTTCTCCTGTATAGAGGATAAAATTTCAGCTTCATAAAATGTATCATTTAAGGCTTTACCTTCCTCTCTCTAGTGAAAGATGCTTTCTAATACATTAACCTTCATTTTTGGAAGTCTGATGTTATTCTTCTATAGTTACTCACTGCTGCTAACAAACGGTACAAGTGATTTTACTTGGAGTATATGCACTAATGCTACCCAATTCCAACACAGCACAGGCGTATGACCAGATAAACCAGTGCCCTGCAACAAATGCAGAATTGATTCTAGTCACCTGGCATAGGAATACAAGCTGCTGTCACTAGCTGCCAAGCCACTGACTTCAAACAGGTAAATAAACAATTGGGGTTGCATAAATGAGACTAGGGAAATGATGAAAACTACCATCATTGAAATAGTCAGTGATCCTGTTGTATCACTCACATCAGTATTTTAAGCACTATCAAGAATTTCACTGGCATCTTGTCAGAGAATGAAGAAAACTACAAGTTTTACAGAAAATTATGTGTAGTTTTTCCCAAGCACAGGAGAGTTCACATGAGAAAGCACAAAGATTCATCTAAAATTTCAAAAAATAAATCAAGAGGCTGGCATCATGGGCTGACAACAAAAAACAAAAGTGCAAGACAGGGAAAGATCACAAAAAAGAGCAAACATTCTTTATAGTAAGTATTTACCTCAGTGGTCCACAAAGAGTAAGGCCAAAAAACCACAAGAGCGAAATGATACATCCCACAACAGCATGCTTAAAAATTTTGATCCACTGCAAAAGAAAGGTATTTCATTATCATTTTCTCCACAGTTACAAAATAAATACCTCATTATTAGCATTCTTTTGGCATAGTAGTTTTAGAAATTGAGGGGAAAATATATGCTCTGCAAGTGGTGCAAATTTCAGAATATGATTCTCTTCTTACCTACTTTGCCAGGCAGCTAAGGTTTGTTTGAACACGTTACGAATTTTTGTTTTCTGCCACAGTACTAGATTCTATAGTATAGTCTGAGATCTCTTAATAAAATGCTTGAAAAACAGGCTGAAAAAAATCAAGTCCATTTATCTGTCAAAGGTATTCTGTGATCTACTGTATATTTATGATAAGCATATATAGAACTAGATAAAACACCCAAGATAAAGACACTAAGACCTTAAGTCTACACGTATTTATGCATGTTAAGTTTTTTTCTTTCAGGAAGCACGTTATAATTCAGCTATTCAATACATTATTAACTTTAAACACAAGTTTTTGAAGAAAGTAAGTAATTCCAGAAATACATTAAACAAGACAAAGTGCCTGTAAGAAACAACAGATCTTCAAAATCCAGAATTTTAAAATTTTTACCAATAGTGAAACCATAATTGTTCAGGTTTTTCTGAACACAAAGATGCAATTTATTCCTGTTTACACTTTAAAATTCTGCCATACGTGCCTAATCATGAAAGCAGCTGACATTTGAAACACTTCTGAGGCTATCCTTCAGGTTCTCTCTACTTAGCACACACACTGGTAACATTCTGCGTGAATGAAGTTTTTGTGCACACAATCACATAAAACCAAGATGAATACGGAGCAGGTGAAGAAAATTTACTTCTTACAAAGCAGCAGGTGTCAACCTGGCCCTACTCTAACTTCTCGGGATGCTGAGAACTCAACCCGGGTCTGAAGAACAGTTAGACTAGCCCCTCATCACCACACACCACGCAGGAAGCACTCTTGGCATGGGGGACATGACTAAAACATTTCAACATTCTGGCAGTTCAGAAACCGCCCTTCCAAACTGTGAAAGTCAGCTAAGCAGACTAAGCTCCTTTTGAAAATCCAGTCCTCAAAATAGATGCTTCAATGGAGCCAAGGACCAATCTTTTCACGATACTCTCAAAAGAAGCTAACGAAAGCTAAAAATGCTGATTGTTTTCTACAGCACACTAGACACAAAGTTAGTTACACAGTTCTGGAAATTGCAACCACATCTTCCAAGTGCAGTAACCTTTGTTCCGCTTTCATTTTTGGCAAGCGCCACATTGTCAGGAATATCTACAAAATGTGAATCACTATTACATATGCCAACTCACCTGGCGCTTGGTGACTGCTTTTCCAGAAGAAAATGGTTTTTGAAACAAAACCATAAAAAATGCAGACCTGTTAAAAGGAAAGACAAAGTTTTCTCTATTAGTGTACCGGCAGTCAGCTTTTAATTCAAACGAGCTCTAAATAAGTAGGTCTCTCATATCAGCCTAAGTTTACTAAATTACTTTCTCTCCATTTTTCATTAAAAGGCCACACTCACTGGTTTTATTTTCCCTGCTGCATTACATGTCTCAGACATCACTACAAAGATGATGACAAGCGAACTTCAGTTCTGGTCAATTTTAAGTTCTTTAGAGAATGACTAATGAAAAATCTACCTGTGATTTACAAACATCAAAATAACTAACCTCAGAAGTTTTGAGGAGAAAGAATACTATGGTTTTTATTGGCAAGACACATACAGCCAAAGGCTTATCCACATATGGAATGCCAAATACAGAGTCTTGTTAGAAAAGGGAACAAACAGCACGCATCTTCCTCAACCAGGATCAAGAATAGGAAATGGGGAAAAAGACTATGGTGCTTGGGAACATGCAAGTGAGAAGCCCAGAAACGTAAACAAATTTGAAATAAAAATGAGGTTCCAAATGTTCCAACTCTGTCGTTACAGAAATGCTCTTCCGTATCATACTGGGTAAATATCATGCAGGATTGTGCCTGCAAAAGTTGTTTCTGCCTATTTGCTGTGAGTTTCTGCACTTTAGCTCTTGATCAAGGAAAAATAGCAGTCGAAGCTCACAAGAGGAATACAAATTTTTTACAGGAATACAAATTTTAAGGAAGAAAGCTTGTCTTTCATACCCTTCTTAAGAAAATTTGGACGTGCCTGAGTTTCCTATGATCAGTACTGTGATGATATGATGAACTTTGAAGTAGCAAAAACACTGAAGTTTCTTGAGGGTTGCGAGGCCTTACAGAGATTTGGCTAGATGAGAAAGCTTGGCAATTACCAACCATGTGGAATTTAACAAGTGCGGGATTCTTCACGTGGGACGGAGTAACTGTGGTTAAACATACAAATCTGGGGACAAGAGGCTGGAGAGCACCCCTGCACAAAGAAATCTGGGTTTGGGTTGATGGCAAGTTGAACATGAGTCAACAGTGTACCCTAGCAGCCAACAGGGCCAACTGTGTCCTGGCATGCATCAAGCAGAGCATAGCCAGCTGGTCAAGGGAGGGGACTGTCCCACTCTGCACTGCACTGGTGCAGCCTCACGTCCAGTGCTGTGGCAGTTTTGGGAGCTTCAATGTAAGCAGGACATAAAACTGTTAAGAGTGTGTCCAGAGGAGGGTGACCAAGATAGTGAAAGGTCTTCAGGGCAAGACTTAGGAAGAGAAGCTAAGGTCACTTGGGTTGCTCAGCTTGGAGAACGGAAGGCTGAAGGGTCACCTCATGGCAGTCTGTGCCCTCCTCAAGGGGGGCAGTGGAGGGGGAAATGCTGATCTCACTGCTAACCAGCAACAGGACATGAGGAGATGGAATGAAGCTGCGTCAGGGGCAGCTCAGATTAGACATGAGGAAAAGGTTCTTCACTGAGAGGGTGGCTGGTCACTGGCACATGCTCCCCAGAGAACTGGTCATGGCATCGAGCCAATCAAGAGTTTAGGGAGTGCTTAGATGACGTTCTTAATCACACACTTTAGTTTTAGGTAGTCCTGTGAGGAGCAGGGAGTTGGACCTGATGATCCCTATGTGGGTCCCTTCCCACTTCAGGTATTCTATGATTCTGAAATTATAATGAGCAGAAATATGAAGGAAAACCACTCCTATGAAAGAGGTATTTCCCGGATCCACTGCTATGCCTTCTCCTCCTTGACTAACCTATAATAACACAAAATAGGGTATAAGCTTGATGCTGACACAGAACACCGTATAAAAAACATGCTGTTACGGTGGCGGGCAAGGCTTCACCCCCTGCGCACTCACCCCAGCTGCACTATGAAGATAAACTGCACGAGGTGGACCGCCTTCAGAAGGTCGTAAGCTTCGAACAGCCCCACGGCCTTCAGGAACTTGGTGAAGCACAGCAGCACGATGTACCGGGTCAGCCTGCGAAAGGAGAGCGGGCAGCTCCCACCTGCGGCCACGCACACGGCCCAGGCCCGGGCCCAGGCCCGGCCCAGCCGGCCCCGCCTCCCCCCCGCCGGCCCTGCGCCTCAGGCGGAGGCCGCCGCTCCCGGGAGGCTTAAGGACGATTCCCGCCGCTCCCCAAAGGGACAGAGAGCGACGGCCAGCCCCCCTCGGCGGGGCTGGCCCGATGTCCCCCTCGCCCAGCGGAGCGGCCGCTCCCTCCCATTCCCCCCGCCGCCGTTACCGGGCGCTGGGCACATCCACGGGCCCCAGCACGCCGCCGCCGGCCAAGGCCTGCCCGCTGTACTTCTCCTCCATGCCGGGGTCGGGGAGCGCCCCTGCCAGGGGAGGGCTGCGAGAGCTCAGGCGCGGCGCGGCCCGCCTCCCCCGCAGCCGGGGCACCTCATCCTCCGCGGCCCGCCGGCCGCCGCTGCGGGAGGGGAGGGGAGGGGACGGGACGGGACTGAGGGGAGGCCGCCCGCCGGGCAGTACGCATGCGCCGGGCGCAGGCGGCTTTGCACAGGGGGGCGGGTAGGGCGGGGGTGTCCGCCATTTGTGGAGTGCTGAGGGCGGGGGGCGTGAGTGTGTCCGGCGGCGGCTGTTTGCCGCGGGACCTGCGTTGTGCCTGCCTTGGGCGTGCGGTGGTAAAAGAAACGTTGTGGTTTCGCACGGTGTTGTTTCGTAGAGGAGCGTTTACCCCCCAGTGAAGTGAGCGGCGGCTGCTGGTGCGTGGCGCTGTGAGCCTGGCAGCGTTGCTCTGGGGAGGGGAGCCCGGGGGGTGCCTGGGCACAGGCGACCGGCTGGCGGGTGAAACTGGGCATTAAAAATGGTAGTAGGATCATAGAATGGTTTAGGTTGGAAGGGACCTTAATGATCATGGAGTTCCAACCCCCCTGGGCAGGGACACCTCCCACTAGACCAGGTTGCTCAAAGCCCC
>KZ505758.1:756715-794206 GCA_002844005.1 Limosa lapponica baueri | reverse complement strand
GGTGCAGCACCCTACACTTGCCCTTGTTGAATTTCATTAGGTTTCTCTCTGCCCAGCTCTCCAGCCTGTCCAGGTCTCGCTGTATGGCGGCACAGCCTTCTGGGGCATCAGCCACCCCTCCTAGTTTTGTGTCATCAGCAAACTTGCTGAGGGTACGTTCCATCCCTTCGTGCAGGTCATTGATGAATATATTGAAGAGGACTGGACCTAGTACTGACCCCTGGGGAACACTACTTGTTACAGACTTCCAGCTGGATTCTGTGCCCCTAATCACGACCCTCAGAGCTCTGTCTTTCAGCCAGTTTTCAATCCACTTCACTGTCCATTCATCTAACCCATCCTTCCTAAGCTAAGTATCCTACCGTCCAATATCAGAATTGTACTGCAGCTGTTCTCACTAATGAGACGGTATATACCAGTAACTCTCATTTTCGAAAGACACTCGCTGCTGGCAGGAATTGGATAGAACAGGTAGCAGGAATTGGCTGCACTGTATTATGTCACCATTTTCCGTCTGAAGAATATCTGTCCAATATATAGAGCCTTGCAACTTGTTTCCGTTAGAAGAGGTGAATTGTGGAATAGTGCTTCCACCGAAAATATATTCAGTCTTTTAATTTTTCTCAGGACCATCGCTGCATGTGCTTCACTGGGTAGCTCTTCTTTTTTTTTTTTTTCCCCTTGCAATTCAGCAGTCTGGTGTGATCCTAGTTTCCAAGAGGCATTTTGAATTACATAGGTTGTTGGGATCAGAATTTTTGTTTCAGACCTATCAGCTGAAGTGGAGTCCACCCCCAGCAGCCTGGTGAATGGACCGGAAACCTTGACACATGTGCCTTGTGAGTTGCCTGAGCACTTTCGTTGCTTTGAATAACCAGTTCTTGGTGCTGCTGCCTGTGGCAGTGGTTACAATCAGTCTCCTTCCTTTGATGCACAAGGCATCAACATCACCATGTTTCTACCTAAGCCTGATCTTGCTTGCAGAGCCATTACGTGATAGTTCCTTCATGCATGCACTAGGTCGCTCAGGATTTTCCAGTAACACTCATGAAGCTGGGAAGTCCTCCACAGTGGTGAGGTTTGATATTTATCCTCAGTGAAGTGCCTGACACCCAGCTGGTTTCACCCCACCTCCAGTGTACCAGTAAGATCTCTGCACAGGGATTGCTTCACATGCAGGTAAAGTGGAGCGACGTCCTGGATGACACAAAAGTGTGTTAACAGATCACGGAGGTGCTACGGAAGACCACAGTGGACTAAAATGTCTGGTTGAAACTAATGGGAAAACTGAGGCAGAAGGTTGGAAATGTTCATATGTGAGCTAGCAGCTTTTTTCCATCCATGCGTCAAACTCCCTGGTTTCGGGGCATCCCGACATGATTTTGGTCCTTAGTTCAGCACTGAAGCAGGACAAAGAAATCAGAAATTGACTGATGTGAGGGAGGTGGAGTGGGGGAGGAACTGCACAGGGAAAGGGATTCAGATCTCTGAGAGAGGAGAGTGGAGAGGTGAGAAGAAGAGGGACTGTAACTAGTGGCCTTGCCTATTTCAAGTTTGCTTCTCCTAGCCTCTTGTGTAGCATGGGTAGACTTTAACTGGGAAGAGATGGAGGGATGGGAGCTCAGAGGAGTATGGCTGCTGGAAATGAAAATTTCAGAATTTCACTGGTCGGAAATCAAAGATTATTATTTTTTTTTTTTTTAATTTGCAAACTGTTCTCAGTGCCTGTGGGGCCCTCTGCATGGCAAGCATAAGCCTGTTAAAGAGAAATGCTGGCTTTGCTATTTCAGCCTCCTTGTGGACACCCCTTAAAAGTCTAATCTACAGGTCCTACCTCTTGTCCAAAAGCCCCCAGTTCACAGCCTGAAGTTCCCTTGAAGCCCACGGATCAACCAGAAGATGTCGATAACGTTTGTAGGCAGGGAAAAGAAAAAAAAAAAAAAAGTTTAGTTACGTGCCATGTACACTGTGTCCAGGAGATGGAGATGTTGGCAAACAGCACAAGGGGAGGACTGCACAGCAGAGGCAGGGGTGGGTGGATGGCCTGGGAGCAGAGCAGGGAGACGGAGTGCTGTGGAAGCGGGCAGAGGGTGAGGATCAACCCACTGGGTCAGAGCCACGCAGAAGGGGAAGGAGAAAAAGGCCAGAGAGGAGGAAAAGGGGAAAGCTTTCTGAGACCAGAATTGGGAGAAACACAAAAAATAAAGGTGTGAGTTAAGTGACAGCATGGCAAAGACTAGAAGTGCAGGTATGGGTCCTCAACACTTTTCAAGGGTGGGAATATGTGGCATGCTGGGACAGGCTGCCCATCAGTGGCCTGCCTGCCACTCCTGGGTGGTGGCAGCATGCACAAGCCGTGTGTTGTCCCAGACACTGGCCTCCAATTCACTCAGCTGGCTCCCCCGAGCACCTCTTCAACACCTGTCTCAAGCACCCGTGCCTGGTGGCATCCTCTGGGCTGCTGGTGGTGCTGGGTGTCCTGGGCTGGAGTGGTGGCAGGGCACCCCTGCCCAGGCTGTGCACCCCGACAGGACCCCTGGCTCAAAAGAGCCTTCCAGAAGGACACTTGTCCTGCCTCACCTATACATACAGAAGCACACGTAGGACATGTGCTTGCGTGGGTGTGGATCTGCCTGTGGTCTTGATGTACTGGAAATCCACCCCTGCCTCATCAGCCTAGTGCTCTGGTATTTGGTTTGGCCAAGAGGTGTCTTGGTGTCAGCATGCGAACTCTATTATGTGTGAAAACGTATCTTGTCTCCACTGGTTGTGAAAATAATACGTTACCAGACCCTGCCAGGGTCACTGAGAGGGCTATTAAAAGTGGATGTTCATATATTCAAGTGGAGCACCACTGCACACAGAGATGGCTACTGCCCTGCTGTAAAGAGAGGGGGTGGGTAACTAAAAAATGAAGAAAAAACACCTGGTGAAACAGTTTAGGATTGTTCAAGGGAATGGTGAAAATAAATTACTGTTAACTAGACCAAAGTTGGAGCCTGCAGAGACAGCTGAAGGAGAGAGAAACTAAAGTCTCAGAAAGAATAGACCCAAACCCAGAGACTTTATGACTGAAAAGAGAAGCCATATGCAGGAGGATGTGGGGTTCTTGAGCAGGTTTTGAAAGAGCTCTTATTTAAACCCTGCAGAAATGGTGAGAAAATCAAAACATAAATTCATGTATAAGCATTTATTGTTTCTTTTAGTTCTAAATGTATATTAAGCTAGTTTGTTGGGCATTTTGTTTTTTGGGGGGAGCCTTGCAAAGCCTGTGTTTCTGTTTGCTTAAATACTGCACGCTTTTGAAGAGCTGAGTTGTGAGATCGGAGTATCTAAAAGCTTAGAGCTCTGGGGAAAAAGTGTAATTGGAGTGTCAGCAGTGGTCCTACAGTATCTGTGTTACTCCTCTTTGAAAATGTGATATGGTAAGGAGAACACATGCCTAAGATGTCCCTGTGAAACAATAAACCCCATAGTTGCTGCAACCTGGTGAGATTAAAGGAGACACAGAAGGGAAAGGCTGAGAGAAATTTGGGAGGATAACTTTTTTCATTTCTTTTCCACCAAATGAGATCGTGGTGCAATTGAAGTAAAAAACGACCTGTGCTGCTTTCTAAGTGACATGCCTCTTTTTGCTGTTTCAAGATTACACTTAACTACGGTAGATTTAAAAAATAAATAAATTTGTGCTCAGTGAAGAGCTGCAGAGTCATCTCAATTTTGGGCTTTTTGACTGTCAAGAAAGATCAAGCATTTTCCTTCTGGGTGGGAAGAAACACTGTGTGTGGGTACCACCGAAGGCAGGAGTTCCGCTGTGGAGCCAGGTCTGCGGGGAAGCACGCCCAGGACGGTGGCAAATGCCCTGGTGGGGGAGCTCTGGCAGAGCCGTGCTGCCGGTGGGCATTTGTTCCAAGTTGTGCTTTCATTAAGAGTTTTGTTTAGAAAATACCTTAATAGCTTTGTATTTATTGAGTAATGGTGACACAGATATCTGTTCCAGGAAAAGCTCATTGGGATTAACTAAATAATTGGAATGGCAGAAAATGTCTTTTCTTTCTGATTCGGCATGAGAGGACAGTGACTTTGCTAAGACTTGGCTTCTGCATTTCTTCCTTCTGATTCTAATGGAAGCCATGCTCTTTCATTTTTCAGCTGGTGAAGAACAGCTGAGCAGAGAGCGGCATTGCTGGGAAGTGTGCAGACATCAGTGGTCCACGCATTTCAGTTCAGTCCTGATACTAAACTGACCCACAGCCACTTGCAGAAAATTTCAGGCTTGGTGTCTGAGGAAGTGAGGAAAGGAGGGCAGCTGTCTCTGAAGTAACGTTGTGACTCGGATTGCTGTGAAACTCTGTCTCTTCTTGTGCTGCTGTTGTATATATGTGTATATCACTAAGTAAACTAGTGAAATTACAGTGACAGAAGAGAAAGCAGCAAAAAAAAAAAGCCTCTGTTGTAGTAATTCACAGAAAATAAATGATGTAGCAAGAAAGCCTTATTGTGAATTAAAAATAACTTTTTCCTCATATAAAGCTCCAATATTAACTATGTAGCAGGCGTGAGAAAGGGAAAAAGGGCTGATAGAAAATCCGAAAAGCGACTGAAAATCAGGGTCACTCTAGAGGCTTTCGTGATTTCCTGTAATGTGACATAAGCCATCTATTGTGTTTTTGCTGGGAAATTTGTAGCTGAGGTCAATGTAGCAGAAAATAAAAGTCAAGAAAACATACACAGGGTTGCTCTGCTGGAATGAGAGTTGCGTTCCTTATCGAACCAGTCACAGGGGATGGTGCCCGTTCAAATTTACATAAAACAAATGCTAAAGCATCTATTAGACTGTATTCTAGCATGTGTGTTGCTTCCTGTCAGTTTAATTTTGCGTTATCAGAAAGCCTTTGTTTGGATATAAGCAGCTTTTGTTACTTGGGCTCGTTAACACAGGTCTCTGGCAATGGTTGTCCCTCCTCTCCCCGCTGCGGGCTGTCGGCACGGAGCAGCGGTGCTGGCTCTGGCCCTCACCCTGTCTTCCCTCCGTGGTTCTGGCTCTGCCGTGCTCGGCACAGATGGGGCCGGTGGTGGGGATATGGCTGGCTCTGGCACCTCCAGTCTGGAGGGCAGGGAGCCTCCTCCGCCCTGCTCCATGCTCGGGTGCGTGGCCCTGCTGAGAGCTAGTCCGCTGTCTGACCTGGGTTTTCCCCGAGGAAGGCAAGAAGCCCCAGAGATGGGTCCTCCCTTCCATGGTTCCCCTTCAGGGCTTGGCCCTGTGATGGCAGCGATGGATGCGGGGAGCTGAGCGTCTCCCAAGGTCGTGTGTGTGGTTTGCTAAAAAGTTTAGTGGTGGGAACACGTACAGCAAGGGCCAGCAAAGTGATGTCGTTTCCTAGGGAGCCGAGCCGGGGACTGAACCTCAGTCCTAGGCCAGTGGTTTAACCGCAAGGTCAATTCCTCATTCATTACGACTTACTTAATAATAAAGCTGAAATAAATACTTGAAATTGTCTCAGAGAATTTTTTGTGACTTTCCAGTCAGAATTAATTAGGTGCTATGAGCAGAGCACCTGAACCATTAGAAATGATTCACTGCTTTCCTTCCTAAGGATGTAAATTAACACATGTTCTGTTTTGCTGACAGAGTGAATTCTGTGTTAGGAAACTCATGAAGCCTGGCTGGTGCAAGGAGAGACAAATGCATGATGCTAACTTTCCGCCCGAAAGCAGCAGCTTCATTTAGCTCTCTTATTCTGTATTGTCTTCCGTCCCCTGTGACGGTCCTGAGTAACAAGGAACACATGCTGCTGGGAAGCTGAACCACACAAACCTCAATGCTTCAACAGCATTTTGCCTTAAATTTCTCCCCTTCCCAGCATGGCTGAAGGAGTCACAATCATGTGAACATTAGCATTGTCCTTTTCAACCTCCTGGATGGTATGGAGATAAAAATATTAATGGTTGGTCTACACCAGCCCACCTACATTTTCTAGCACTAGTAGAAAATTGAAGAGAGCTGGTAATGCAGGCAGGGGAGATGATGGAGACATGGTGAATTCGAGGTCTAAGCCCCCTGAACTGCTTCACCGCCCTCCTGCCTCCCCCCAGATACTGCCCAGGGGCTTAAAAAACAAGACCCTGGGCATGTGTTAAAAAAAAAAAAGTGTAATAAAATGTGCTGTAAAAACCCTACATATGGGCTATGTTGTGGTAGACTGTGCCTCTCTGTATCTGGCTTTGTGCCGGTGTAAGCTGTGTACGGCCCATGAGTAAGCACTTGGACCCCAGGTTCCTGGCTGTGGAGGACTGCAGATGTATGGGCTTGAAACGACATGGATGGTGGGCAAGCCCAGCCTTGGGAACAAACCTGGCTCGATGTGTAACTCACAGTACAGGCGTATTCAGAAAGCTCTCCGTGCTGACAGAGATAAATGGAAGCTGTAGGAAAGTGATGGAAAGCAGAGTTCAGACTACTCTCTGTGGGTGATATTCCTCTTCATGTTTTATTTCCAGTTATTTTAAAATTAAGCCATAAATTGAAGGCAGAATTCACATTACACATTCATCTCCTCTTCTGCAGGCCCCTGGGGGACAGCCGGTCTACTTTATCAGAATGCAGAACGGAGGGTTTCTGACCATTGTTGAGCTCTTGGGTGTATGTATATGTACTGCTTGAACAGGCTGGTGTTTTCTTTTATGTTGTCCTGGGATATATCACGCTTTTTTTCCTGTACTGTTACTTGTTAACATCCATACTGGTATTCCTCAGGTCTTGTTTTGACAAGATGTATATTAAGGCCCGGTCCCTGGAGAACCAGGACTTACTCTGGGGATATGTTTTTGCCCATATTGGAACACAGGGTTGAATAAAAGACTTTTTTGCATTTAAAACACATAGATATGAAAGCAGGTAAGGTGAAGAGAAGATAAATTAAAAAACGCACTGTGAACAAAGGAACATTTTTATTGCCAAACCCATAGCTGTTAATGATATGTATGTTGTCTAGAATGACTTTCTAACCACTGAATCATTAATTTAGCCTGAATAAAACTTTTCCTGCTATTGAGGAATTTAGGATAGTCTTAGTCTATGTGGATTTTCTATTGACTGGTTGTTGGGTCAAATTCACACTGAGGACTTCTCCCTAGTGGGACACCAGTCTAAGTCTCTCTCCTCCATGTGGCTGCATATTTTCACAAAACTCTGGGTCAGAATGTCTCTAGGACCTCTACTGCTCTGTCCTTAGCTAAGGCTGGCCAACAAGTGAAAACATCTTAGGAGGGGATGAACACAAAGCCAATGAAATTACCTGTAGGCAATGCTTAGGAAATCAAGCTGGTAAAAAAGCACACATTCAGCAGCAGTGAACCTGTCTAGGAAACTGAGTGGTGAACACTCCTGGGCACCAGACTGAAGTTGTGAAATGGTTTGACTGACTTCTGGCACATGTGGCCGTGGACAGTTGGGTTCCCTCGGGCTGTCTTGGGGTATGGATTTGGTTGTTGCCCCAGGGAAACTCATCAACGTGACTACTCACAGCTAATTTTCCCTGCGAGATCTTGTGGGCTGGAGGCAGGGTGTGACGGAGTGTGGCTGGCTGGCTGGTTTAAGGAGGTAGGTATGTGGAGTTGCTGGGGGACAAATGAGGGAGCTTCTCCTGGGGGTGTGGAAGGAAGGGAGTGGTAAGTGCTTGTTGGAGAAGCAATGGAAATGGAAACAAAAGGAAGAAATGCAGCAGTGGGGATCGCAAGGAAAGGAGCAGTTGAATTAAGATGGAGGTGCTCTCACGAACTACTTCTTGCTTCTTTTTCTTTCCTAATCTGGTCCTGCCTACAGCTCTGAGCTCATGTTTTTGTACTCCCCAGCTCGCTCCATCTGCTCCCACTTGCTCTTTGGCAAGGCTGAGTGTTTTCATGGCTGGGCTACAGAGTACCAGGCTCTTTGGCACAGCCGGTGGCCAGCATCAAGGCTTGCGATGCATTCTGGCTTGGCAGGCTGTGCTTCCTCTCACTGCAAACCCTTTTGGCTTTTGCCATCCAGGTTTGTTCTTTCCTGATGGAGTGTAGCCTCCCTCCACCAAGCTAATGGTGCAGTATTACCCTCCCAGCAGCGAGAATTAGCCCTTGTAAGCAGCACTGCTTCCCTCTCAAATGGACCAAGAGGAGCCTGTGGTGCAAAGGCTATAAACATATCCTTTCTTACCTGACAAGTGAAAACCCTCTTCTAACAGAGCTTTCTTGCCTTTTGGCAAGGTGGGGGTCTAAGGCACTGCAGCTGTATTTCACACAGCCCTCTACGGTTCTTTGATTGTTTTGGGCAGTAAAAAATGGCAAGAAAGGACATGGCCAGCAAGACAATTCCCCAGATAATTGTGGAAATATGTTTAATCTTATGTTGCTGTGAGCCCCTTGTTTGTTTCTTGATGCCAGTAGTCAGAACATTTATCATAACTGCTCTGAATTATCTCAACATGCCATGATGTCAGGCAGGATGAGAGTCTCCCTTTGAAGTGGCCTTTCTTTCAGTAGGTGGAATTAGCAAAGAAAAGGAGAAAGGATTTAGTCAAGGTTATTGGAACAGCCCGAGGTCACTGAGCTCACTTGGAGCGGATGCTCCTGCACAAACGGTTGCTTTGTGTGCACTGAGAGAGTAGCTGCCAACGGGTAGCCCTGCAGGATCATGGATGATGAAGGGCAAGATCTGACATTGGCATCCACAAGTGTTGGGTCCACTGAAACCAACGGAGTGGCCTATTGTGCCTGGTCTGGATTTGGTTGTGAGTGTAAAGGCAGATGGGATGTGAAAGAAGGAGATTACCAGAATTCATCAGGAAAAAGCACTGGACTAAGCAGTAAGTCCACACTGGAGATGATCAGGCTGCTCTTTGTCTCCTGATTATTGGGATTATGATCTGAGGGAGATGTGATGTCTCAGTCCCTCCAGTGCAGCCTATTACCAAGGGTCATTTTTCTCATGTCCGGAGCAGCTGGAAGCACTTGAAATGTGCCATGACACGGAGATCGTGAGTCTTACAGCCATTAAAACCCAGCCACGGGACAGGCTGGAGGGATGGTGCTAGCTCTGCCTGTGCTCAGAGCTGGTCGGACACCAAGCAGCTCAGCCTGAGCATGCTGTGGTGAGAGGCCCAGCCAGAGCGAGTGCGTGCTGCGTGCATGTGGAAGGATTATTACTCAGCTCAGCATCAGGCTAATGCAGACACAGGCTTCCCATGATGGCTTGGCTCACGTCTTCCCTTTGATCCACCCCGCAGCCGTGTCAGATGTGTCTGGGATGATGCTGGTGCAAAACTGGTTTCAGCCTGGCAGCTGCTGCAGATTTCCCTGTGCAGATGGAGACATCGGCGGGGAAATGCACCCTCACTCAGGGGTTATGTTGACCCTAAAGCCTCTGGAGATGCAGCTGCTGGAGAGACTTGAGGCTACAGAGGGGATGGAGCGAGGAAGGTGGCAGGGCTCAGAGCAGCACGGACATCTGAGCTGCCAGGAGAGAGAGATTTCAGCTCTTATGGCAGCCACCTTGCACTTAGGGGATCTGAGGAGAAGCCTGCGGATTTAACTGGGACAACTAACTCGTCTTACAGCTTTGTATCTTCTGCAGCACCAAGAGAGCAACATGCCTTCGCCTGTATGTGTTCCTGTCAGGCATTTTGGCATCAGTATCAATAATGGCCAAGACCCATCCTTTTTGTCCCTTTTCACCACAAAAAGAGGGTTGTTGTAGCCATGCAAAGTGCATTTGTGTCTGTATCCTTACATCTTTCACCTGGACCGATGGGTTCATTTCAGCTAGAGATGTAGAAACATTGATTTCAAATAATTTTCAAGGAAATGACAGCCTGGATGGAGGAAAGCTGCCATGGAGGATTCCACTGAGGGGCTGGTGCCTGTCTGTCTTCACCCTTTATTGAACCCCATAGAAAATCTACATGGGAAAGGGATATTTTGGATGTTCCTCATAAAAGAAAGCTTCAGCCAAAGTTTGTGCTCGAATTTAGAAAGCCCAAGCCTTAGAGGCAAAGTGGCAGGAAACCAGTGGCTCCTGGTGTTGTCTCTCCTTCCCTTGCTCTCTTTAATGGTCGTGCATACCTCCTTAACGGAGAGCAGTTTTGGCTGGCGGCACATGGGTATCCTGGCACCAAAGGAGCTGAACTACATGGAGAAGCTTGCCCTGTTTGCAGCATGCTGCCACATTGGGGTTATGCTATGAGCCGGGCTGGGAGGCGCTGGCCCAGATGGAGAGGAGGACCGGGCGTGAATCTGGGAGATGGAGCAGGTTTTGGTGCTGCATTCACAGAAGAGCCAGCCCCATCCTACAGACTCATTTCCTTCTTTAGGAGCACTCCTGTGAAGTGTAGTTCACTGAAGGGCATTATCCCATTTGCCCAAGTGTTTTGACACTGTTAGTTATTATCAGGTTTTATTGGTGCTCTTTGGGGTTTCGTTGGTTCGTGGAGACCAATCCCTCAGGGCATATGACGAGGGATATGAGACAGAAAAACAAGCAGCCTCATACTGCAAGAAGTCACGTTTCTTTACTGTAAACATGTGGAAATTCTTTGCTAAAAACAAAACATGGGAAAAGCAAACTTTGATGAAAACTAGATCAAGGAATGACTGAGCCAATACAGTTCATATGAAAATAAAAAAGTAATACTCAAACTAAAGAAAGCCAGGAGCTTTCTTGGCTGTCTTGCAATGGTTGGGAACATTTTAATTGTGAAGGCAATTACAGTTTGAGTTTTCCTTGAGGTTTGCAAAATTCTAGCTAGCCTTTTTGTTCTCCTTTTTGTGTCTCTTTACACTTGTTTTTAGACATTACCACAGAAGAACCCCCGTGTTATGAGAAAGATCGGTTATGAGAAAGATCTGGCTGGACAGAAATGAGGAATTTTCAGAATCTTTCCTGGAAGAAAAGGCATGTGATGTTGTCATTTTTCTAAATCGGGTAGTTTTGGACACTTGCAAACTACGCCTCAGGCTACTGGTTGCTCTGCAAATAAAAACACAGGACTCTGTGCTGGGATATCAAGTTACCTGTTTTGCTGAACACTACATTGCACATTCAACTATCTAACAGGGACTGAATTCCCAGAGACAACTTCCCATTTACGTTACAGTCTCTTTGCCACCTTGGCAGTACAGTCAGATACCTATGCTGACCTACATACTTACACACCGCTGCACACGAACATATGCATGCGTTTATCCCTAAAATGCATACACATTACATCTATATCAAAATGTATTTTTTACAAGTGAGTCCAGACAACAAGCATGAAACTTTCTTTTTACACGTGATGATTGTGGTGTTCTCCTCTTGACACCAGTGGAAGGTTGGTCATGTGTAGAGTCAAGGGTTGGGCCCTTTTGTGGTATCTATACTGTTAATACAAAAATCCTAGTCTAAATCCTGGTCCTGTGGAAATCAATGACAGTTCTGTCATTGATTCCAAAGCAATGAGGAGTTGGCCCAAAATTTCAATTTACACTACCTTCTTAATAGTTTTGTCTATTAAATTTAAATTGCCGGAGACTATAAGATAAACATTGGGGCTAAAAAAAAAGTAATAAAATGGTTTAATTTATTTCTGAGTCTATCAAACATTTGTGCTGATAGTATTTTTATGTCCTTAGTTTTCATTTTAAAATAAACAATAACACTGTGATGGGAGATCTCCTAATTTCCTGTTAATAGAGTTTAAATTGAAAAGCATTTTTCAATGGGAGAGCTGCCCATTTAAATTATGGATGGCAATTTTGTTCCATTTTTAAGCTCTTCTCTTCTGGCTGGAGATCCTTGAGTCATAAGACATTTATAGCTTCTTTAACAATACATAACAACAACAGAACTGACACTTCCCTATACATATATAAAGATGTTAAAAGTATATTACGGTTCTAACAGAGAAGGGCATAATCAGCAAGTTACAAGAGGGAGTCCAATTCACCTGCAGCTCCTCACCAACCCTGAAACCTGTGCCTTTCTCTTTCCTGTGGTGGTGACACACACGTGTCAGCCTATGGCCAAACAGATGTCTGCACGAAACAAGAGTCCCAGGAGAACCATGACCCTCAGTGAAGGGCGGACAGGAATGTCCCCGTGACCCTGACCACATATCAGACCTGCGGGAAGTCCTCTCCAAAATCTTTCCAAGTCCCACCTAATTTAGCGGAGAGGGGAGGCAAAACTTGGGGACCAGGAGATGACACATGTCCAGTGTCCTGATGCTCTGAGACGGCCTGGGCTGTGCTGATGGGTCCCTGGGCAGGATAACTGTGTAGGCTAATACAGCAGTAGGACGATACATATTCAAAATCTCTAGTTTAGGTGTATATACTTTGTTTTTCCTTCTTTGGAATCAAACTTATTCATACATACATATGCATATCCATATCTGTATCCGTGTCTGTACATATGTATGTATATGAGCCATGTGCTCAGGAAGAGGTAGGAATTTCTTGCTACTGATGGAGATGTGGGGATACCTGGTGTGCAGAGGGTTGGGAAGGGGAGGTAGCGGGCAGAGGTGGAAGGCAGAAAGGGCCCCACAGGGCTATGCCAAGCCACAGGCACAGTAAAATATGAGTACAAGGTTCTGGCCCCGCTGAAGTAAATGGAAAATCTCACACTGGCTCTAGAGCCAATATTTCACCCAGTATAAGCAAGATATTAAAAAGGAACTGATTAGAAGGGAGAAACCCTGGTAACCAGTGACCATGGAAAGGAAAACAGGAAGAGTACATCACTTCTTAATGAGGCTTTAGTTTAGCAACACACTTTATTCTCTTAGGGACTGATGTAGTGTAAGAGTGATTCCTTGACTCCAAATTTATCTGCTTTATTGGTTTTGTGTCACTGCCATAATTTTATTGATTTTTTTTTTAACAGTGATACCGTAAGAGGCCTCTAAAGCTCAAAACATATAGCAAGTAAACTCTTCTACATTCATTTTACTTTGCAAGTCAGGCTCCTATGTTTAAATTTCGTGTTTCAAGGTGCACTTTGAGTCTTGTTGTGGCTTTATAAATGGCCATTATGTGGGAATAGGAAAGGGAGAATTCTGTCCTCAAGGCTCATTTTTGATGTCCCTCTGATTTGAGATTATTACCACAGCGCATTGCATCAGTCATGGTAGATATGCAGTAAATGACCTCGACTGTTAGGAAGCCATTAATCAACAAATCATCAACAAGATAAAACTTAGTGTCTCTTCTTGTGCTTTTGGATGTGAAGGACAGCGCCTGATTGTTCCCGAGCCTCTATAATCAGAAGAAAAATGCTGCTGGCTTCCTGGTGAGTTAGTGGGGTTTTGTTTTCCTGGTGCCATGTTTTCCTGGTGAGGACGTGAAGTCCTGCGGGTTGATATCAGGGGATGTTTTGCTGGCAGCTCACCCGTTGCCAAGGAAATTCAGAGGCTGGAATTTCTTGATTTTATGGATGTGAACGAGTTGTTTGGGAGAGGTTGCCTGGGGCCTCAAACCGAAGGCAAGTGCGTGAGTGGCCTTGCTTGGAATAATGTTTTTTAAGCACGAAGACACTTAAAAACCCAGTGTAATATGTGCTTCTGCTAAAGCATTTGAGGGTTATCATATCTCCCATTCTGAAGAGGTGCAGAGGGACAAGAGAAGCATGTTTTATCATCTTTGAGTGGGAGAAGATTAATATTTACAGTCCATTGGGTTTTGGTGTTGCTGGTCCAGAGCATTGGCTGTTTCCATGATTCCCTTCATTACAGCTCCAAGCTCAGCTCAATTTTTCCTGCCATATATGTTTGTCTTTTAACTTTAGCAGAATTAGAACTTAAAATAAGTATTGGCTTTTGCAATGTTTCTGCTGCTTATGAGAATGCCTTAGTTAACCTAACAGGTGTGTCTGATAGAAGAGGGAGAGTGTTGGGAAAACTTGATTTGAACAGCCTTGAAATGTGTTACTCAAGGCTGTAGCATGACCCAGTGACATGCACTCATCCCTGATACATTTTTAAAACACGTGAGAGCCAAACTCTCAGCCGATGCAGCTTTGTGCAGCTCTTTCTTGGGTTTGCAGTTCATGCTGTCTGTAAATATCTGCTCATCCATGCCAAACTCTAAAGCGGTCTCCTCTGTCCCTACTGATATATTTGGATTTCATTCAGCACTGTACGGTGTAGAAGCGAGCCTCAAACACTGGCTTGCCCGTGCTCACAGCGCAATTCTTGGAGGAGCCAGACTCACCAGGCAACTGATCATCTCTACAACAGAGGGAACGCAGGGAATTTGTCCGTTGTTTCCAGCAGGAATATACTAATGAACACGTCACATTTTGTTTTCCAAGTACCTATGTCTCACTTCGCTTATGTAATGAAGTGATTTGCAATAGATGATATGTATAATCCACTTTATCTGCTATTATATCATGCATTGCAAATGAGTTAGCAATTTTTAGGGCAGGAACTCTTGAACAGTTATGCATGTGACTACACTGTGTAACAGGATGGGGCGTGGTTTCTAAGGGTTACCACAGCAGATGTTCGTTCTCTACTCCTGGTAAAGCTGGATCTCAAATCATAATATTTACTAAGAAGATACGACACTACATCCATACTTCTGTGCGGGAGACTTCTGAAACCAAAACCTCAGCACCACTAGAACAAACACTCCCTATCTAAGGGTGCTAATAAATCTACTTTTTTACATTACTCACATTAAAACCATGACATCTAGTATACCTACTCACTGATGTTTATATCTGATGGAAATGAGGACAGGGACAATTAAGGTTTCCAATGGTAATTGTAGGGATCTGGTAATTCAGCTAAGTTACGGTTTTGCTAATGTGCTCCGTGACTGATGAAATTCTGCTGTAAATCAGTGAATCGCATATGTCTGTGAGTGCATGCATTAAAACAGTAAAGGCTTGAGACAGTATTATTGGGTTGCTCTGTGGGATGGTAAACCTGATTACTCCGTGGACTGACACAGGAGCTCAAGGATATCAGCAGTAGGCAGAAAAACTGTATCTTGATCTTGCAAACACTTCTGCATGTGCTCAACTCTAAAGCTGTGTTTAGCTCTTTTGGTGTTAATGGCACTCCTCAAGGGCTTAGAGATGAGTTGATTTTTAAAAGCTTGCAGGTCTGCGGGCTAAGAGCATCCCAGTATTAGACCATGGGAGAAGAAGGAAAAAAATGTGTCACAAAATGTGCTGTATTAATTCAACAAATGTATTTAAGTTTTAATTATTTATAACATTTCAGAGTATATTAGTAAATGTTCTGTAATGTATTGATAATAGTAATGAAGTCTGAGTAATTCAAGATCTAATTACATCATCTTGCTATTAAGTCGTGCTTAGAAGTAGAAGAGAAAGCACCAATATGAGTTCAAACAACAAAATATGATTCAGCAAAAAAGTGCTGGTTGCATTACATTTCTAAAACTTTCAGGAACACTGAGTAATAAGTATCTCTGCTTGTCTTAATAGATGGGATTATTTAGCTTAGTTGGATAACTTTATGGATCTTACTCGCAGTATATGTGGTCAGAGAAGTAGACTGTCCTATAATTTGTATTTAAAAGGTATTCAGAACTCACCAAAAACCTTCCAAACCTGCTCCCCATCACATTATTAATGGAAGAGGCATTGCTACCTTTCATGGACCAGGCTGGCACAGCAGGAACGAGACCTGACATACACACGGTGTTGTGGGATTGACTGATGTAAAGGCTAGTGCCAGCACCAGCTGTGGTTTGGTAGGGACACTGCTGGTGGGTCCAAAGGGCTTGTGCTGGCTGGCCTGGGCCATGAGTGCCATGAGGAAAAGGTCTCTGCCACAGCAAGCCGAGATCAGATCCCCGAGGAGGCATCCTGGCTTCCCAATGAAGTATCAGGGTGGTGACAAGGGCTGTCATCACTGATGGACAGAGATGGCTTCCTCTGCTTGTCTTGCATCACCTACTTTGTGGTGCTCTCCTTTACCTCCTCCCTGGTGCTCTCACGGAGAGATCACCAGCATGTACCCCTTATAAACGGATCGATAGACCATAAAGGATGATCATTAGGAAGATAAGACATCCCTAGCTCATTGGCAATTATTTTATGGTATTTCTGATTAATGGTTCCATTTTAGCCATTTCAGTGCTCAGCAGTCTTCATTTGTTAGTGTTGATTATGGGAGTCCATGCCTTGCCTGAATCTTGAGTTATTTTGGCCAACAAATATGAATTAAAATCAATAGAAATGTCATTAGCATCCCAGTGCCGTGAAAGATAATATGACCATTTCTCATGCATTCAGTTTATTAAAATTTGCTAAAGTGTGAAATATGTATGACAAGTAATGATGTTTTAATCTTTCGCCAAGGTAACAATTGAAAGCTGATTGATTCCATTCAGTAATTATAAAATCAAAATGATGGAAGATTGTAATCAAGAAGGATTCTGTCTCATATTTTGTCACGCCTCCATGCAAGATAAAATTCTCATTTGTAACATCTCTTTTATCTGAAAAGAAATCAAGCTCATATTTGCCCCAGTTTAAATCTCATGGCTAGTTAGATAATAAACTTTTTTTTTTATTTTTTTACTCTAATGAGAAGATAAAAGCAGCCTGCACCCATTGATGGGTTATATCCTCATGTGTGCCATGGTACCTTATAAGCCCTTTCTCCATTTCCAGGTATCTTTACACAGGACAAGGCTGAGAGGATGACTGCGTTGCATTGCTGGGGTGCTAGCAGTTATTTTGGTGTTTGTGAGACAACTGAACACCCAGTCCTTCCTCCTTCCCCTCCAAAAAAAAGCAATGCCAGCTTCTAAGCCAAACCATGGCTTCTCAGAGCCTGATGGGCTCCATGAGCGATGCCTGGAGCCAGGCAGAGGGTTCTGCCCTGCCAGAAACATGCCATCCCACCAGCCACTCAGCATCTCACCTGCTGCTGAGACACCCCAGAGATGCGAGCCCTGAATGAGTCAGTCAAGAGACTGAACCTCCAAAACTACCTATGAATGTTTTCCTTGAAGCACTCAAAAGAGTTGAAACTCTGCTCTCAGTTGGCGTTTCAGTGTAATAGCAAGGTCCAATAAACGGACAGGAGCTTGGGAGACCTGGATTTCTTTCTGGCTCTGCCATTTGTCTTCTGCATGGCCTTAGGCAGCTCCTTTCCCTTCTCCATGCCTCCCCTTGCCTGCAGACCGCTCTTCTGAACTGCATAATGGCAGTAGAGATGACTTACTGCATTGCCATGGCTGGTTGGGTCTACACAAGTAAATAAACAATAAAGGCAGAATGGCATAGTTTTTTAAGAAGATTCTGCTTGGGAAGTTCTTGTCTTAACTAGAGACAGAAAAAAATTGTGGTATGTTGAGGTTCTCCACTTCTACTCTCTGCTTACCTTTGGTGGAAAGGGGAGTCTCACCAGCTGAGGGACACAAACAACAGTAGGTGGCGAGGCTCAACATACCAGTGCAACTAGAGGATTAATTATGAATGGTCTGAAACCCAAGCAGGGGGTAAAAATAAACCCAGCTTATGCCTTCACTCGCTTTAGACAGTAAGAGTAGTCTGTGGACCGGACAGCTACTCAGAGCTGTCCTGTAGCAGAAAGCAGTTTCCTTTCTGGACTGCTTATTTTTGATGGACTGAGGAAGCATTCAGCTATTTGTAAGTGTAGAAGCACGTCTCTGTGAAACACTGACAATTTTGGGTAGGCTGAGTGCTCTGCAATGAAATCCCAGATGCAGTGCAGTTGGTGGGTGGCCTCAGACAAATTTTAATGGGCTTTGGAATAGGGCCCAAGCATATCCCGAAGAATAGAAGGAAGCTTCGGTTTAGCCAAATCTCTAAGCATGTGCTTAATCATTGAAGTTAATGAGAATTAGGCATATACTTGAGTCTTCTGCTGACCTGTACCTTAACTACCAAGTAACAAATACTGACCTGAAGAGACTCTGCATAGAACAGGGATATGCCTTTTATATGCCCAAAGGGGACACACCATTTAAAACAGCAAATTTATTTGATTTTTCTAGTGACATAGCAAAAGCAGAATTTGACCCTGTGCTCCTTGGAAGAAGGAAATTTTAAATTAGTATGAGATGCAGCTGCATCTTCTCACTGCAACGTTTTGCATGATGCAGGTTAATGGCTGTCTGCTAGAAAAGAGGACTTCTCTGTTTCAGCTGTCTTACAGGAGTCTTGGCACCCTGATCATTAGAAGGGTTATTTCTTTAACCATATTGCTCTAGGAATGCATCTTTTAAGTATCCTGCTGCATTATTTTGACACAACCTTCATATATTTTCAGCTTATAGTTTCTGGAATTCTTTTTCTCCTGATAAGAAGCAGTGTTGCTGGGTGTGCTTTTTCTAACAAACCTTGATGGAAGATCAGGGGAAAAAAAAAGGTAATATATCTGATGGCTTGATAATTTCAGGATCAAAACAGATTTTAAGCGTTTATCTTCTTGCACTTCCTGATGGATCTGTTTGACCAAGCAGCTGGTGTATGAGATCTAGCCGGCAGCACACAGAACACATTAGGAAAACAAAGAGAATGTGAGATTAAACTGAAAAGAGGCAAGAGCAGCATTTCCTCACCGTTCTGCATGAAGGCAGAAGATGCTCTGAAAGGATACAAACTCAGTTTTCTTATTGGACCTATGGCCTCTCTCCCCCATCAGATTATTCAAAGGTAAATTTGCTTTTCACTCTCTCAGACAGACCATTTCCCCCTCACCGGTATACTTATTTATTAGTAACGTTATTTGTAAAATGATAACTTCATTGCCTGCACTGTTATGATGTTATCTCTATGTGCTTCTGTGAGAATGTAACAATGTCATGAAGAAAAATGATGTAAAAATGATGTGGGTACATAAAATGGAATTGACAAAATGTAATAAATCACTGCTGGGCTGAAGAACAGAGCTGCATGTGTAATGAAATACTTCAGCATTACATCATCGTTTATGTAACATCTGGCAGAGCCTTGTGTTTCAGCGCTGCTTTGAATCAGGATCATTTTTTCTCTCTGAGAAAAGAGAAAAACAAGCCATTAGGTTTTACACATAGAAAACTGGAAAAAAAAAAAAGAAAGAAAGAAAGAAACCCTTGAAATATCTATTTAAGGTTCCCCTGAGAAGTTCTGCCATCCCTATCTTGATGCAAGTAGTATATTGACTGAGATGCCTACAAAATGGTTAACATCCAAGCAGGACTGTTTCAGTTTTATAAGACAAACGGGTCTTTAATGTGAAGGAGATTTTTTCAGGTTGCACAGTTACTCTGCCCAAAGAAGAGTTTTGCTAATTTGCATCATTACACATACCCTGGGGCCAGACTTCTCGCAAAAAACCAGGTATAAATTATATGTACTTGAGTGTTTTCCACAGGGATTACTTTTTTTTTTAAAGGGTAATTGAATTATCTTTCTGCCATTGTGGGCTCCCAGTCTGGTCTCACACAGACATATGGGTGCTCTTTCAGTGTGGACTCCTCCACCCCAGGCTGCCAGCAGAGTCTTCCTCATCCCTGGGGTGAATCACTGCACGCAGGTTCACCTGGGGTACCAGGCAGGACAACGTGATGTGCCACTGGTGTGATTGTTAGTTGGAATGTATTTAATTAGCTGTTGCAGTAAATGAAGTCAGAAATGGAGATCTCTGCTGAGAAAGTCTCTGGATGACGCCCTGACCTGGCTGAATTCAGCAGAAATTTTGCTATTAATTTGAAGGGAACTTGGCTTTTGCCTTGCCCCTCTTGCCTCTGAAGCCCCCCAGGAGGTCCTGGTGTGGTGGCTGTGGTGCTGTTGATGCTGCTGCAAGGGATGCAGGCTGCCAGCAGTGGTGATGCTCTCCTTCCCCAAACCTTTGGTGGGTCGCAGCTGCCTGGGACGTGGGAACGGGGCATTGTCAAGAACTCGCTGTACCCAAAAATAGGCTTTTTGCATTCTTTTTTTCAATACTGTCCTGCTCAAGGAGGAAATTGGACAGGCCGCCAAAGAGAAATCACTGTTTGCTTAGTGCCTTTTCAGTTAATCAAATATCATGCAGATAAGCCACTGTTACTATAATCTCTCTTCTCCTAGGGATTTTCATACGGTATATTTATCCAGCAGTACAGGTCTGGTGGATACATACACAAAGCTAGTTGTTATAGCTATTATACCCCCTCTCCATATTTTCCCCAGGTTGGTACAGAATGGTATATCTTGATGCACTCTTGAGTAAAGTGCAATACAGGAGTTTGGTTTTTCATGGTGGAAAGGGCAAGGGGAAGTGGAGCAGTCCAGATACAACAGTTACTGCTCTAGAAACCCAGTGCAGTGCAGGCTTCTGGAGTGCTTTCATCCTTTCTGACCAATTGTTAGACTTACTGAAAAGTTAGGTTTTTTCACTTATTAACAGAGCAGTGACTTCTATTGATTTTCGTTTGGAGGAGAGAGGTGCTGTAGAGCATGAATGTGGTTGCAAGCAGGACGGTATAAAATTGGCAAAGGCAAAAGAGGGAGGCAGTAGCCATAGGGTTGAAGTGTAAGATTTGGAGTTGGGATGTTTTATTCCTATTTCTGATTTTCCTGCAGGTGACCTTGGGAAAAGCAGTCACTAGCAGGGCTGAAAGCTGGCCATGTGCAGGGCCACAATGACTCTTACTAGAAGCAGAGGCCGGACGTTTTATGATGAAAACCACTCTTTCCAGCACCTGACCTTTTCGGATGAACATATTTTTCCCTTTCTTGTCAGAGTGTCATGTCAATGTGCAGCTGATGTAGGGATTTCAAAGGGGAAGGAGAAACATTTTTACATCTCAGAGGCATGTCCATGACATTTTTGATTGTGCACATTGCAGGAGTGGAAGCAGACTGTTAAATCAGGGTGGTACTTGGCAGCAGTGGGATAAGGTTTGAGAACAAGTGCTTGTAAAGGCCCAGCTCATCTCAGGGTGAAAATAGAGTTATGATGATGCCATCTCGACCAACTCCCTCTCCTGTGATGAAAAATGAATTGCTGTGGCTTGAGTGATGGCCTTTGCAGTGAGGAAGCAGTAGATGATGCCTCTCCACAGCGATTTCTGCAAGACACCACGTGAGACCTCCAGTGAGCTTATCTGTTCCTTTGCCTTTACAGTTTGTACCTGTGCCCCTCATGCTATGTCACAGCCACAACTTAAACAGGGTAATAGAAGACTAAATTACCTAATGCTAATAAGGTTCTTTCAGTCCCCTGGGAAGGACCACAAAAATATGAGCTGACAATGCAAGAATATCTGTAAGCATCAATGAGAACTGGCTCTCAAGGAGAAAAGAAGAGTTCTTATTTGATAAAATACTGGCTGAATGGCAAGTGAGATTTTTTTGATCTTTGGTTGCTTCACTTTCTGTAGCCCTGTCTGTGGGGAAACCTGGGTCCTCTCCTGGGCTGAGATGCTGTAGTAATACAGCAGTTCAGGATGTCCTGGTTTTAGCCAGCAAAGTGCAAAGAAAGACATGCAGCTTGCTTTCTCTTCCATGCATAAACCCATTCCTCCAGTGGTTCAGTAGCCAGGAACACTGGCCCTTAGCTTCATCCCTACCCTCATGGGATCAGAGCCCTGGTATTAGGGCATGCCTCCTTGTCAAAGACTGAGCTGTATGTCAGTAAAAAAGAATGAAAAGACCCTCTCTTTTGCTGTTCTTTATTTTGCCCATGTCAAGGGCATGAGACGGTGAGGAGCTGTTGCTCTTTTCTGTTTTCTCAGAATAATTGCCCTCGCCTTCCTTAAAAACCAGAGTGGGATCAGCCTCTTCCAAATGGATTGCCATACCCACTTTTATTTTGTCTTGGTGAAAGAAGTGATGCCGATCTAACTGATCTAACTTAAATGCCTGAACAAAATGTGGGCACTAGTCTCTAATGGCCACAGACCATGTCTGATTCAGTGTATGGCAATGCTCTCAGGCAGTTCCATTACCGTGCCGAGCAGGAAAGAGCATTTTACTCTTCAACGGATCAGTGACGTGCTGCAGATTTCGTCAAGCGCTAGGGCAGGTGCTAATACGTACCACCGGGACAAGAAATGAGTATGCCCAGTCTGCCAAGAAGATGATAGCATTTCTAGAGAAGTGAGAGTGGTCACGCCGGGGGGGGGACAGGGCTGGAAGGGGCCAAGGAGCGGTGGTGCCTGGGTGGGAAGAGGTGCCGGAGCTGGCTCACTCCTGCCACCGGCCCAGGGACGAGTCCCCATGCCCCACAGTCACCAAGGTCCTGGGACTTTGCAGCAAGGACAAGACGCCCTTGTGATTTCACTCTGCGTTGGAAGAGATAAAGCATGGGTTTTTCCACTTCTGTCAGTCTCTGTCGGCAATAAGCTTTGCAGCCATGCCACCTGTTGGGATCTACCATACTCACATTTGCTTCCATGATGACTTGGCTCAAATTAAGGATGAGTTGAGGCTGGGATCCAGGCACCTCCAGGCTGGAAACCCTTAAAATGGATCCCTCTCCCCGAAGCCAGTGCCCAAGGCATGGCTTGAGGTCCCCCTCACCCGCACCAGCACCTACGCTGAGCACGGGCAGCTGTCACCATCATTGTCACCACCATCCACCCGGACAAAGGGCTGTGAGGGACCGGCATGGCCACACCAGCCTGTGGGCAGAGGGACAGTAACCAACCAGCCTCTGGCCACTCAGCAATCAAAGCTTTGAATAATCTTAATGAGTAAATTCAGCACCTAGCAAATGTTTCCCTGCTGGCGTAACAGATGAAGGAGCAGTAATGGTTACAGGGAAAGAATTTTTTATAGGGATGCATAACAGTGTCGTTTCAGATTTGTTTCTTTTTACTTCTTGACAGCTGTTTAGCATTACACAGACGTACGTATCGATAATTTTTCCCATCATTTCTACAGCATGAAGCTGCACTTATTTCCCAGATCTTCTATTTAATTCAGCCAAGCAATATTCAATTACCTATTTAAGCAGGAGGCTGGGGACAAACAAGGCTGGACTGGAAGAAGAATCGATGGGTAAAATCACAGCTGCCTGTGGAAAAGTGCCTTCAGCAGGCTCTGCTCCCTGCCTCTCTTCCTCCTGATTTTGGGGAGCTATAGGGACAAGGGAAAGCAGGAGGGAGGCAAATCCTTCATCTCTTACCCTGGCCTCTGCCCAGGCTCCCTGTTCTCACTAGGCTGATATCATTTGGCAGGACCCTTCTGGCAGGAGAAATATTAAAGTGCATAGCTATCATTGTCAGTTGGTAGGCTGAAGTTTGCTACCAGCTCACCATGTCAGGTCTGTGCAAAATATTCGGAAAACTTCTGCTGCCTAATGCTGTGCCTGCCTTGTTTCTTCTCTGTGCTGGTTATTCACAGAGACCCTTACTAAAGCTACTCTCCTATTCCTGATTGCTCTTCCATTGTGTTTTATTTGATTTGAGCTGGTGATGTTTGGCTGACACATGCCAAGTTATTCTTGCCTTATTGCCGATGAGGTCAGAATCCGAACCATTTTTGAAAACAATAAGTTTGGGAGATATAGTTTGTGTATTTTTTCCCTTTGTTCTCTGCTATTTGATGGTTTGCTTCCAATGTTCCTTCCCACTGACTTCCAATAGAGGTTTCTTGCTTTATAAACAACTGGATTGATTTCCAATATGGACTTTTACTTCCTTGAAAAAAGATCTCAGGGGAAATTGGCAGTTCTCTCTGTATATATTTTCTTATTTGCATTTACTTGGAGGAGTTTGGAACCCAGAGACAAGATTTACGTCAACAAATCCCTCTCCCTCTTATCCAATTTAGTTGTTTTAACATAATACAATCATTTTCTAAATCAAACTGATGGAGCGGTTCCTAAAGGCATTACACCAACTGTATATCTGGAATCATATTCGCGTTCTTTTATTGCATTAGCACCAGGCTTGAACTTTTCAAATTTGCATTGTGCTTTGCAGAAGTTCTCAAGATATTTGAAGCAGCTTATAGCTGGAATCTGGTGTGTTTTAAACAGAGACTGGAGAGTGAATTATAGAGCAAAGCTTGTGTAGAGAGATTTTATTTTCATGGAACAAGTAGAAACCGGAATGAGAAAGCAAGAGGAATATTGCATTTGCTGGGTGGTTTTGGAGGCACTGCAAAATGAGTGCTCTGTTACAACACTGATTCTGGGTGTCTCTACAGGCTCTCTAAAAGGTTTTATTTCTTCTCTTTGAAGAAGGTGCTAAGTAAGGGTCTGAAATACAGCAATGGTGTACGAGCAGAGAGTGCCCGGGGGAACGGACCTGGGAAGTAATGCGATGACGCTTCTGTTCTGGCTTTTGGCAAATATGTCTCTTGTTATGTGAACATTGTCTTTCTTTTCGCTATATGGGCTACCACTATCAGGCATCCTTCTCAAGATACCCTTGTAATACTAACGAGGGGAATTTTCAAAGACAAAAATTAGACTCTCATGCTCATCTGTGCTTTTGCGTATTTTCTCCTTTGTTCTTGCATGGTTATTTCAGTGATAATTCTTGGTCACCCATAGCAGTGGCTAGTTTGGAATAAACTGGCCAAAACAAGCTAGGCAGAAAATTAGCCCAAGAACATACAGTGCAGGTGTGAGGGGAAGAAGAAAGCTCAGATGACATCAGTTCAGGCAAAGTACTGAGTTCCCCAAACCATGGGATGGAGAGGTACGTTGGTGCAGCAACCCTCTGTGTGAACAGGACCGCGATGCCTCTGGTCCCAGGGGAGTTTGTGTGAAACCCTCCCAGTTTCTCAGAGCTTGGGATATAGTTAAACCACAGCCCAGTGACTCCTTGCATGTTACTGAGATCTGATTGTCACTTAGATGATGAAAATCCCAACTTGCTCATAACTGGATGCCTCAGGGCTCTGTTAAAAGGTTGCAGAAGTATTTGATTCCAGTCTTGTGTCGCTTGGTACCTCTCCCCACTTTCCACAGCTAATCCTTTTGTAAGTTGCATCCTCTTCACACATGCTGACAGACAAACGGGTACAAAGGAGGCTGTTGGGGCACATTACTGGTTCCAAGAAATCACCTTGTAGAAGAGGATTAAAAGTCAGTAATGGAGCAGTGAGGGGTACTTGCAATTCCAATTTCTGTACAATGAGTCTGTCCCAGTTAAAAAGCATTCATTTCCACTCCCTTCCTCCTCCAAAATGTCACAACCAGCTATTGGACAATAGCTTAACATCTAAAAAATTAATATCAGGTTTATGAATAATGAATTGGCATTAGATAGCTGACATCTGGAGACCGTACTCTGTTTTAAGTGCAAACCTTACATTTTAATAAATAAATAAAATAATAGTAATAAAATCCATTTTGGGGTGTGTACTGCAATTCTTGAAACAAGATTACTCAAAAAAAAGGGAGTTTACTACATACAAATGGCACTTACATTAACTTCTGGGCTCCCAGTATAGACATGTAAAAAGAGGTTCTTTGTATTTTTCCTGCAGGGCAGATCCTTCCAGGTGTGGCAGGCATTCCTGGGAGATATGAAATAGCCTCGTGCCCACTTGAAGGATCAAGGAAACCTGTGTGCTGGCCTGTGGCCAGGATTTTTGGTGTTCAGGGGATAATTTCAGTTGGTTTGGTGACCCCTTCATAAATCCACCAAAGGGAAAGGTGTGCTCAGTGGCGGATGATCAGGAAAGGTACCCAGCCTGGGTCCTGTTGGCAATAGATGTTCATGACACAGGTGGTTTTGGGTCCACTGATATTTTTGTCCCTTTTGTCCTGCTCTCTCTACGGAGGGGTTTAGCTCCTCTCTCTGGACTAAGGATTGGGAATCCTGTACTCTTCTGCAAAAAGAAGTTAACCACTGCTAAATTTTTACTAAGTGCACTACATGTTTCCAAAAAATGAGAAGCTTGTCGTGTGGCAGGGGTGCGTAGTCTGATGGAAGCAGTTCCTGCTGACAGGGCACTAAGCCTGGCCCCACAGATGGCTGCAACACCTTTGCTGAGATGTTAATTGTTATTAAGAGTGTTTGAAACATCCTCTCAGTGCTTGCCATTGACTGCCCACATGAGCAATTTTACTTACAGCCCAATCTTTCCTTTACTATCGATTATATTAGGAAAGAGATGAAAAATATGAAACCAGTGTTGCAGAGAATAGGTCAGTTTATTAAGGCTCCCTCTCCAAATTGGCTGTTTTAAAATTCAATAGATGAACATAAAAAGCTGATCTTAGTGAGAAAAAAGCCTTCACGCAATTTGTTCCCTCTGCTTTTTATTGTTGGGATTTGCAGGGGAACCACGAAGCAGAAGTATGCTTGACCTCTTGCCAAATGACTAGTAGCATATTTTTACCTCAGATAATCACATTTTGTCACCATTTCAAACTGCAACAAGTTGTTATTATCTCCCAGATGTATTTCCCCTTGCCATACATTACCAATGTAGTATTTCTCTGTGCGTTATCAAGCAGCTTTTAGATCAATACCCTAACACGTGGTGCTCAGGGTTAAAGCAACTTACAAATATCGAAGGGGCTCACAGAGTTGTCGTTTTGAGGAACCGCTCCCTCCTCAGGGGCAGTCCTGTGCAGGCATGCTAGTGTGTGGCCAGCATGTGGCCACTGACTGAACACAAGGGGACGCCCACCATGGCATGGTGCTCACAGCCATCAGCGGTGGCGGGGGGAAGACTGCTGGGGACATTTTATAAGTTGAATGGTCTTGATGGAGAAAGATAATAGAAATACCTGAAGCGTAGCATCCCTCACCTGTGCTTTTTCATGTGTTTCCTTCCTGTGCTGGACATCATATATATGGATATATCCATATATATATGGATAATCAAATGGTCAGATCTGATGGCAAAATCCCAGGGAGGGTTATGATAAAGCTGCATAGGGAAGGAAGGACTGTCTTCCTGCCCTGGGGTATGATTCTCCTTGCTCACAGAGGAACACCGCACTGATTGCTTTCGAGCCACACACCACCACCAACCTACACCTAATTGGCTGTCTGCTCTCCTCTGGGTTTATTTCAACCCTAAATCATTTTTCAAGGTGATAGTATTGGCCTAACAGAATTGGTACATCAGTACATCTGCTATAGTAGGACAGAAATCCAGAGATTTGGGAGAGCAGTGTTCATACCCAACACCAGGATGGTAGCCTGTGTGGCACAAATGTCAGGCCAGATTTGTGCCTTTTATGAGAAAACTTGATATTCAGCACATACGCAATGCACTCA
The DNA here is from genome assembly GCA_002844005.1 of Limosa lapponica baueri. Classification (NCBI taxonomy): domain Eukaryota; kingdom Metazoa; phylum Chordata; class Aves; order Charadriiformes; family Scolopacidae; genus Limosa; species Limosa lapponica. Next base: position 767,026 of record KZ505758.1, on the reverse strand, counting down.
GATAATCCATGTGTGGACACGGGAAGGGGAGTGTGTCGTCTGTGTCTCTGCTCTCCAGCCTGAAGTCCTGCAGCACCTTCTTTTGACTTACATTGTAATGTCACCTCTAATGTCAGTGGGTTTTAACTCAATAGTTAAATCTGCCCCAAGAAATCAGAAGCAAACCGTCCTAACTTGATTTCCCTAACCTGGGGACCTCATTCACTGCCATCTTCCCAGCACATAGATTTTCAGATGTCCTTGTTCCTTTAATGCAGTTATGAAAGGACGCCGTTTTGTATAACCTTACAGATCTGCTGACAGGGTAGAGAAGAAACTCAGCACAAGCCAAATTTTGTCATTTCTTCTCTAGTCAGAAATTAATTTACCAGTAGAGGGCCCTCTCATATTTTTTTTTTTTTTTAAAACTTTGCCAAAGTTATCTCGAGAGTTAGAAAAGGGATAGGAGAAGGTATGAAACTGTCCATGTCTCCAAAGTTTAGGGCAGAGGTAGGCTTAAGGTGGGCTCTGGCTCTTTGAGTGTGCTGGGGGCCTTGTTTATCCATGTAGGCCAGCTCAGGGAGGAGTGGGGCAGTGCTCGGACATGGGACCCATGCTCTCCTGGAGCCAGGGATGAGGCAGCTTGAGACTTGAATAGAGGGCGGGATTTTGGAAAACACATTGTGGGGAGAATCTTTCCAAACCTGACCTGGCGCCAGCCAGCATCCTGTGGAGGGGATCACAAAGCACAAGTCCCGTGGAGGGTCAAGGGAGGATGACAGAGAGGGGGGCTGCTGCCAGCAGCTCATCCAGCAGAGCCAAGTGACCCAGCGAGCAGCAAGAGGTGCCCTGGGGGGGGATGGCAGGAGCAGGGATGTTCCCTGAGGCCCCCTGGGAAGATGCCCTGGCCACACCACAGCAGGCAGGGCACCAAGGCTGGCATGGGATATCCTCTCTTCCCCACCCTGAGCCCTTTGATGGAAACCCAACACTCAGCTCCTCCAGCCCTTTGCAACACCTTCACTGTCACAGTAAACGCTAGTGCTAACACACAGGAAATACCACATACTATCCCAGAGGAAGGTTATGTTGTGACAAGCTTTTATTACTGGAATAGTTATATTTTTGCCCCTTGTTGGTGTGGTGGGAAGGCTGTTTCCCTTGCCTTCCCTGCTTCTGATGGCTCTTCATGCTCTTGGTTGTGCTGTTAAGATATGCTGTTTATAGTATATAAAGCACTGCAAGTGATTTTGCTGTAAAAATAACTTTATAAAAATCCCATGAGGCAGTGGCCACTGGGATCTAGCTGTTGTCCTTTTGTAACAAACATTTCTATTTGCTAATAATGTACACAGTGAACGAAACGCATACGTACATGCACACATACATGAATGAGATTCCAAATGATTACAGGGTTAATAATCTGTGTGAATATATATGAATCTGTTTGAAAATAAGCTGTATGAACTCTCTATGTGAACATCTGTTTTGTGTCTTATGAAATGCAGTAATTCTTCCAGTTGTAGAAGATGGGTTATTTATTATTTCAACTGAGTTCTTTAAAATACAGGGCAGATATAAAATCAAGAGCAAAAGTAAGTTTTCCAAAGGGTTTGCACAGATCACAATGTATACTCTTTTCATCTTCATAGTGTAGACAATCTTCCACTTCGCTTCTCTTTACACTTTTGGTACATGTAAAACTGTTTCCTGAGTGGAGGCAAACAATGGAATTTAATTTATCAATCAAATTGATATTTGAGGAAAAAAATATCTCACTTTACTATTTTTATTTACGAAATGTGAAAAGCAATGAGATTAACTGGATTTTTTGTGACATTGTAAGTCACCCTAGTGATCTCAGAACTTTATAACCTCAGAGTCTTATAACCTCAGCTGTATAAGCACATGTAAAAGCTCTGTCTAGGATATAACTAGGCCTAAATGCTCTCAACTTTTGGAGGTGGTGGTCAGTCCTGGACCAGTTGCTGGCTGAACAGTGAGAGTGGGAGGTCTGGGGGCTTTCCTGGCCGTCAGTGCTGGTGTAGGTGAGAGCACCACAACCTCTGGTTATTTTCTTCTCTGGACACGCCTGTGAGATAGCAGCTCTGTTTGCATAGGCAGAGGATGAGTCACAGAACAGGCTGAGCAGTTTATCTCCAGGAAGTTTGTGGCTGAGCTGAACTCATGTCTCTAATGCCCCAAAACAGTCTTCAAGCCACTCGGCTGTCCTGAAACTGTATGTGGTGCCAAAGACATGATTAGTAGAAGCCTACAGCCTATCTGATCACCACTGTGGCTTGGAAGCACTGTATTTCCATGGACAATATGATGAAAATGAAGTCCCTTCATGGCTGCTTAGTGTGTCCTGGTGTTTTGGGTCCACACCATACCAGAAGCAGCAAGTTCCTGCCATGGAAAGGTGCTTCCCTCCAGCAAGGGAAGGGGAGCCCCTGGGGGCAACAGCTCCAGGCAATCAAGCTCCCGCCACCTTTGCTATGGTGTGGCAGTGTCTGCTTCATCAGGAAGATTGCACCTAATTTGGGGTGAAATTTTCTACCTTGGATGCCTCAAAAAAATGCCGCACTGGAGTGTAAGCATTTCCAGAGGGTAGGCACGGCTGAGGCAGCAGCACCTGGACTGAGCCCACCCTTAGCAGATGGATTCTGCCGAGAGCGGGGGGCTCAGCCGGGGCTGGGCGCAGCTCACAGCAGAACCCACCAAGAGAAGCTTCCCTTCCCAGTACTGGCGGAGGCCTGATACTGGCAGGACACACCAGTGTGTATCCGACATGGGTGTTTGCTGAGCCACAGGCTCTGCCTTGTATCACAGCACCAGCTATCAGAATGCCTTCTTTCTGTGCAGTTTTGTTTGGGTGGCTGACACAGGTGTTTCTGTACCGGTCACGGTGATAAACCCATCGCCTGTCTGCTGGAGATATGTCATGCTCTTTGCTCTTTCTCCAAAAGATCTGGATCTCTCCCTCTTTCTCTTTCTCCCAGTCTAAACCAAGATTTTTAATGAAAGTATAGATCTGATTTTTTTCCCTTAACCTGCAAATTGCAATTCAAGAGTAAAACAAATCTACCATGAGAAGAACAGTTCTTAAAATAATAGTTTCCTTTAGATAACTGATAGCAAAGCCTGCATATACTACATATATATTTGGTGCTTTTATATAGTAGTATCAAGGAGAGGGAGAGCAAATGCTATTCAGACAACCCCCCCTTTTCCCCATGTCCCTTCCCTCTGGGGACTGCACAGCAGGGTATACTCCACCACCGCAGCTCTAGCAGAGTTAGCTCCTCCTCCCACCCCTGCCCCACTGGCACGTTCGTCCCTGCTGCATCTTTCACATCCATCCATCTTCACAAACAGAAGCTCAGGGTGCATCCCTCACCAGCTGCTTCAGGAACACCGGGCGGGTGGTGGAGCAACAACCACCGGGAGTGAGAGAACTACAGGGCATGGGAAGTTGCGAACGGTGTGGTTAATTACTTTGGCTACTTAGCAGCTGAATGCTATGATGATTAGTAAATAATGTTAGAAATCAGGCCCTGGTGATTTGGCTGCTGGATCCTCAGCTTGCCTGGGCTGGTGTAGCTGTACATATGCTGAGAGGGGGCACTGATTTTATACTAGCCCCGGGTCAGCTACAAACCTCATATGGAAAATAAAGGGAAGAGATATCATGTTTGTGTGGACATGTGGTTTTAAGAATGAATGGCAGTTGCCAGGCCAGGAACCATCCCAGGTCTTGGAGATGGCAATGCCAACACCCAATCTCCTAAAACAAAATTTGGGATCAGTACAGATAAGCAGATAGTGTTGATGTCTTTGAATGAAGGGAGCGTAGATGTCATCCTAATCTCCCTCTTCTGTAGTGGTTTTCTAAGTGACTGTCTGCTGTTGTGCGTACTGCTACTGCCGATGGAGAAAGACCAAGTCCTTTCAAGTGATACACGCCTTAACCAAACAGGGACAAATGAAGACCAAGTCAAAGTACACACACCATTTTCAGAGAGGTCACTGGATGAAAGTTGATCCTGGTCAGAGGGTCTCCATAGATCTGCAGCCACACTTTAACAGGCCTGTTGGGGAATGGGATGTGAGCTTTGGAGGTTTCATCCAGCTAATATTGGTCTTCGTTGCAGCCTTTACAGTGTCTTAAAGGAAAATTCCAGTGATTTTTCAAAACTCTAGCCAGTTATTGAAAGCAGTGGAATTGCCTTTGGAAAAAAATGAATGTTGTATTTATGAGACTGATCATCAATCAGGCAAAGAAAGAAAGAAGAAATCCCAACAACCCAGGAAAGCAAATGGTGATAAAGATCCCAGATAAAGTCACTCTTCTCAGCAGGCAGCAAGCCTGATGAACTGAAATGGAAAGTCCTTCTCATTGATTTCACTGGAAAAAGTAATTGACTTTGAACTATTTGAATAAGTTGCAATCTGTATTTAATTTCTTGTCCAAGGAAGAGAATGTCATTTTGTTTTTCTTGTGGCTCCCATTAGCTTTAATGTCAGTTGCATAGCTGAATCCCTTGCATCAAGCTCCAGATTTACCCCTGATGTCAGTGTGCTTAGGACTGAAACAAAGATCAGCCTTTCATCTCTGAGTTGCTTAAAGGATCATGCCCTAATACCATATTTATTAATTCAAAATCTGTCTTGTCTGTACATGCGCAAATGGAGCTGAGTATTCAGGGGAAAGGCAGAGAAAGTGTAAAGACTGTAATTTAACTTTTAGACATTAATGCAGCCTATTAACTGGAAATATTCTTACAATTCTAGCAAACATACACACTTTTGCCCTTGTACTGCCTGAATGGAGAGATTCAACACTTCAGTCTGTTAAGGTCACTGATCCAAACTGCTGACTTTCTTGCAGGGCCACAAATACCTTCTGAATAACATACATACAGTGTTAGATTTGTCACCACCAATTTCTGCATCCAGCTGACCCCTGAGGATGCCCAGAGAAGCCACAATGGAGTTTCCTCATATGGATGAGATTGTGTTAGTCCCATATTAGAACAAACATCTAGACAAACATTTAGACAAAGGAGCGGTGCTTGAGTTTGTACACCATGTTTTGCTGTTCCAGTATGTAGGATGTGGTCTGATCCTGCAGACCTTCTTGAAATAAAAATCTTACACGTGAACTTGCTGTCCACATTATGTGGGTGCATACAAGCTGTCTGTAAGAAGTACTGTCTTCTTTACTTGTCACATTGACTTGTTTAGCCGAAGTTTACTTGGAGGAGAAAGCAGTTTTGATAATTAAACTCTAAAGATTTACACTGGCATTTTGGGACATTACCCTTTCAATCACAAACAAAAAACAAGAAGATCAGAAAGCTCATCTAGAAAGACATCTTTATGGAAATACAGTGAGACTTCTTAAGTCAAGGCTCCAGAGAGCAGTGTGCGCTAGAAAGGATGCAAATGTTAGACCCGAACCCCCTTGAAAGATCCTTTAAAATTCCAGAAAAGTGTAAACAGTCTATTGTGTGAACGAGGATTGTGGGTCATTTGTTTGCATTTACCAGCCTTTGTTCTAAAAACTAAGGGACAAAGGCAACCCTGACTGTGTTTCTTTGAACAGGGGGAAGTTTGAAGTGTGGGCAGGAGATGTGGCCATGCCTGGGTCCCCCTCAAGGTGCTTTCTTTACATGTGACAGAATGTCCCTCCCATGCTCATAGTTTCACAACTATAAAAGCCTAAGGGAAACTGAAAAATCAGATGATAAATCTATTTTAAAATGATGCTATACTATTTTTAAATGCCTCTCCTTTTTAAGAGAAAGAAAAAGAAGAAATGAGATCCAAAGACATCTGCTTCCCAAGAGAATATGACTCTCTTTTTTTGTGTGCAGAGCAGGGAATCAGAAGAAAAACATTTTTTTTTCCAGAAGTGTTGTTATTTTGCTGGTACATTCTTGTATATTTCTGGTAAAAATAGAAGACAGACAAAAGTATTGTTGTACACCACTGTATAACATGGGGTTAGTGTATCCAGAGGATCCCGGTCTCTGCCCTGATCAAGCTGCAGAAACAGCCTGGATGAAGGTGTTTGTGTCTGACTGGGTGCAGCCCAATATTCTGTGATGTTCTTCGTTGTGTTTGTCTTCCTCTTGTTTTTTATGGCAATGGACATACAGATTTGCTTTGCTTAGATCAAATTCTGACAGCTTTATGTTGTTCCTACAAGGACATTCTTGTACCAGTGGAGTACCCGTTCTGGTCTTTTTTTTTGCCTTTTCTTCCTGGTTCATACACTCTTCTTTTACCACTGGCTGTGTATTCAATCCATCCAATTTTGTCATCATGTTTATCCCAAAACTGTTTTTCTCTATTTTTCTAGGCTTATCCCAGGAACTTTCAAGAACTTCTTTTCTGTAGCCCCATTGAAGATTTTACAAGCCACTTTGCACCAAATTCTGCTGCAGGTTCATGGAATTTTTCTCTTCCCTAGTTACAGACTTTTTATTTACCTTTGGTACCATAAGCTGTGACAGACTGTTTTGTTTGAGAACATGACTCTTATCCCCAACCAAGACAACAATTTTGCTGTCAATATTTGTCCTGGTTTGAGGACCTGTGAAGGTCATAGCAGAAAGGGCAATCTGAAAAGTTGTAGAGATGCTCCACTGTAAAGGTCAAGCCTATATGTACTGCACTGGGTGGACGATGTACAGCACAGTAGGGGCTCTGTCTGAGTAAATGGGTAATGAACTAAACCTAGAGGTAAATTTTGGACACAAAGGTCCAAGGTGATGCACCTGAGTTTGCTTTTGACCAGCATTACCAATTTTACTTAAGAATCATTCAGGCTGCCTAGAACACCATGGCCTTCCAGCATAGCTTGTTTTTCAAAACAAGCCCTAAACCTCTCCCGAGAGCTAAGGCAAATTTGGATCCAGCCATTATGGTAAGCAGATATGACTTGCCAGAAAGACTTACCTTCATGGTAAGTCTGGGTAATCCTCTGTCCCACAACAAGGGCATCTTCCTGACTTAGAGATTTCATCAGAGGTCATGATACAAAGTTAGTTCCCCGTGCACCATCGCCTCTGTGTAAAAGGCTACAGGCACCAGGCAGGTTTTACTATAAATTTTTAGTGCACAGTTAAGATCTTGTCTGAAGCTTTTGGTGCTGTTGACTGAGCACAGTTGCTTTGGCAGATGATGGGAAGCAGCTGATACTAGTAGTCCATGGCTTTAGTCCTTCACAGCAGAGAAGGAGAAAGCTGTATAAATGTCTGACTGCACATTGCTAGAATGACATATGCTGTTCCTTGAAATCTAACCTGTTTTCTGTATTCTTCAATGTATTCATGAGACATTTCCTTTTTATGGCACATACGTTATCACACTATCTCAGCACTTGTGCATCTGAGCCATGTTTATCCTCACAGCCTGCCATGAATAGGGAAGCATTTTTATCCTTACATTTTTTGAAGAGTGAAGAATTGCCAGGAAGGTATTAAGTGACTTGGTGAAGATCACAGAGCTATTGCAGGCCAGGAAATCCTAAATCCAAAACTCATATGATAACAATTATACAATCCTTCCTCTGAGACTGTGTAAAGAGACATTTTCTAGCAGTGGGGGAAAGCCTTAACAACAGACTGATAACACATGAATGTGTTTGCCTTGTGGGCCCTATGTGACTTGGCACAGCCCTTGGGCAGTGCTTCCAGCTCTCAGAGCCACTCAGTGGAAGGAAACCTATATTTTCTACATGTTGCTGCTTCTGAGGAAATGTGGTTGGAAACCATAAGCAGCAGCCAGACCTTTGGTGTGTTTTCACTAGACTATTTGTAGACATAGGTGTGAGACGCAGGCATTTTCTGTGCATTGCATCATATTTGCTGGCTGCACTTCTATCACCTCCTGATGACCCTGAAGCAGCAAACAAAGGTGCACTTGTTCATACCTCTCTCATTGGAAAGCAGCAGAGGGATCACCGATTTGAGCAGTCACAACCATCTGATTTCCAGAGCTGGCTTCAGAAAACATAGCTCTAACCAAGATTTACCAAGACACTCCTTGGATGGGAAGACAAATTTTCCTACGAGGCTCAGCTGTGAAGATGTAGCATATGTAGGTGGTTGACTTCTTTCTTCTGACATTTTCTTCACAAGTCTTCTAATCCAGTTGCCTTTTTTTTCTTTTAATATTTGGAAAGCCCATGAGGTGGGAATGGACTTACAGGTCTGGAATAGTGGTTGGCCATGGGGACACCTTATTAGGAGTTAGGGTGACTATAATTCTGACATCTTTCCTAAACCTCATGTTGTTTAACATTTTTGTCAATAACCTTTCTTCCAAAGGTAAAACGGCCTTTGTTTAAAATTTTATGCCACTACAAGGATTAGTGGAGGCCATCACAAGGAGTAGTAATTGCTGCCGAGAACAGCACACTCAGAAGAAGGGCACCCATTTAAACCAAGTAAGTGTCAGTGTGTTAAAATGGAGTCATACACCAAAGACAGAGGGCTGCTGTCCTTTCTTACCAAATGGGACACCTCACACACCAGCTTTGACCTGGGAGAAGTTAAGGAAGTGACTGCCACCCCAGGGCCTTTGTCCTCTCAAAAGAAGGTTATGGAGAAGCTGCTCCCACCAGGCTCACCTCACTTCAGTGCACGCAGAATCCGGGATCAAGGCATTTGCTGTCCTTATTATCTGTCAGAGAGGTGATTTACTTGTGGTAACACTTCTGTGGCAAGAGACTGGTAGCTATTAAAAGAGTATTAATGTAGTGGAGAAAGGCGTAACTGGCTGGAGCCTAGTGCAGAGTGGGTGGTATTTCTGGAGTAAACTACGGAGGCAGGAGATTGAGTTTCTATTTCCTAATGTGTTCATACTAAGACTGGATGCCCAGACAGACCAAAGTGTCTCAGTGAGACCAAAACCAGCTGTTCTTTGGCCAGATGCAGCTGTGGGGCTCTATGGGGTAATGAAGTGAAGTGTAGGATCTGCTGACCTTGGAGCAACGTTTTTTTAAAAACTGAGTTGTCCCTGGCCCTGGCCAGAGAAATCCTCTGAAGAACGATGGCTCGGTTCGTACCCCAGCAGCCGCTCAAACATCCCCTCTGGAGATGTGGCAGCCGCAGGGGGCTGTGCTGTCACCCTGCTCTGCTCTGCCCTGCAGGGACCCGCCGCCCCGTCTGTCCCTGCAGGTGGCAGCTCCCCGTGTCGGGCTGCGGGGACTGCTGCACTGCTTCCAACTCTGAACAGAGCCTTCTCTAGAAACAATCTGGTACCTTTATCAGTTAAACTTGTTACGTTTGTAATTTAATGAAGCCCGTTTGGAGACTGGCATATATATGAGGTCAGTTTCTTTAATCACTTTTATTTCTAAGAAACACATACGTAAGTAACATCAAATAAGAGATTTTTTACACCTGTCCTTATACACAGATGGGTAGAAAACAATAAAGTTTACAAATAAACATCCCCATATGGATAGTGCAAACAAAATTTACACTGCAGGCACAAAAGAAGCTGTTTTAAGTATTTCACCAACTAGCAATTAGAGGAGATTAAAAAGCATGCAGCAGGGGCCAGCCTGTCAGCCGGTGATCAGCGAGACCCTCCAGAAACAACTTCTTGAAGAGAAGGGCGAGCACAGGCTGATGGCTGTACCCAGAGTGTGAGATGGCTCGGTGTGCAGGTCCTCTGCCAGGAGGAGGGCTGCTGGCACGGGGCGACACTGGCTGCTGAGGCTAGTGCAAGGGACACGTCACTGCATTTGACAGGAGCTAGAGATAAGACAGACATGTAATTCAGCACAATTTCAGTCTGATATTTACCTAAGTAATTTGCTTTTTGCAATTAAGCCCAACGCTGTTAGTTAGCTGGGGCTGTGTCTGAGGCTGGTGATGCTTGGGGAAACTGTGAGACACCCACATTTTCATTTTCTGACTGCAGACCAGCGTGCTAGCAGGTAAAAGCAGGGCTGTCCAGGAGGGCAGGCAGGAGGTGCTGCCTTATCCCTTTCTGAGAAGTTTTAACAATGCCTAGTTCACACAGGTGTACTGGACCACAAGTTGGTATTTAAATTTGTGTTGGTATGGCAGCTCTACCCTCCTGTTTGTCTTTCTGTGCAAATCCTGTCCTCTCCTCTTCCTGAGGTGCGTTTGGCTTTGCCAGTGACTGATTGCTGTCTGCTGGGCTTTCTGGGCTCCCCAGTTCAAGAAGGACAGGGAACTGCTGAAGAGGGTACAGCAGAGGACTACAAAGATGATTAGAGGCCTGGAGCATCTCTCTTATGAGGAAAGGCTGAGGGACTTGGGTCTGTTTAGTCTGGAGAAGAGAAGA
>KZ505758.1:731430-756588 GCA_002844005.1 Limosa lapponica baueri | reverse complement strand
TGAGGAAAGGCTGAGGGACTTGGGTCTGTTTAGTCTGGAGAAGTGAGGAGGAACTTCTTTACTTTGAGGGTGGCAGAGCACTGGAACAGGCTGCCCAGGGAGGTGGTGGAGTCTCCGCCTCTGGAGACACTCCAAACCTGCCTGGACACGTTCCTGGGCAACCTGTTCTAGGTGGACCTGCTCTGGCAGGAGGGTTGGAGAAGATGATCTCCAGAGGTCCCTTCCAACCCCATATCATTCTGTGATTCTGTGAGTATTTCCCTCACTTCTCCCAGCAGGTATTGCAAATGGGCACTGAAGAGGTCCCCAGGCACCTGAAATTTCCACAGGTGATTTATTTGTTCCTGCATACACCCTGGGTTTGTAAAGATCACAGGCAAGAGTTTTATCTCTCCTAAAGAAGGAGTCCAAGGAGCAACACACACAGAGCCAGGGCAGTTATTGGCACACTGTTTCTGACGCCATGGTGGCCTGGAGCATCCTTGTTTCCTTTGAAATGAAATGTTCTAGGTGTGGCAACTGGTACAGTGCAGCACAGGGCCACCCGCGGGGCGCATGGGAGGGCTGGTGCCCAGGCCCCCAGCCAAAGCATCGCAGCAGGCTTGCCATCTCTGCAGGCTGCCCCAGAGGTGGCTGTCCCTGCCTGGAACTTCCCACCACCTCTGCAGCCGTGGCCTTTGAATACGGCACTGCATCTCTCAGGGAGGCAGCAACCTAAAGGCTGCCTTTGGAATAAGGCTTATCAGTCATTTCATGATGGATATTCCCCTCTGCATAAAGTGAGGAGTGATATTTATTCTCTTTTTAGTGGTGCCTTTAACTTTTAAATAGAACGGAAAAGAATTTGGTTTTATATGGCTCCTCTTGCACTTCCCTATTCCGAAGCACTTTTACGAAGCACTTAGGCTAGGATATAGTGCTGGTAATGCAGTGACTGTGGGCAAATGGGGCAGTCTGAACTGCACCGTATATCACCGCACCCACCTCCACTGGATGTGATATGCACACTATTTGATCTTTTTTAATAGCTATTCCGTACCTGCCCTTGATTTTGACCGACTAAATCCAAGCTATTAAATCTGTGCCTCGGTACCTTTTTTAACACCTTCTTAAAAGGGAATTTAGCACTTGTAAAAGTTGCCAGATTAAGGCAGGTTTATGGAATATGCAGTTTTATCCCCCAATAATGATGTGAAGGCATTCAGAGCTTCAAGGGGCTTGTAAGAAGCATCAAATCAGCAGCCAAACTCTCCTGAGCTTCATCTATCTGCAGGGCTTCTCTGGAAAGACTGGCCTAACTTGGTGTCCTTTTGTTGTAGATAGTGCTATTCCCAGTGATAAAGAAACAGGCTTTTTCCTTGCAGGAGATAACTTTTGAAAAAAACCCTGACAACTCTGTGTCCTTGCGGACAGCTTTATTTAAGTGGAAAGTTCTGTGATGCCTGTGTGTCGGGGAAGTGTGCAGGTGGCTGCTGGTGCCCAGTGAGGGGGACTGGGATGTTGACACTGACAGCAGGGAAGCACAGGGCAGGTCCCCAGTTATTAGAGCTGCCTCAACCAGACAGCCTCTGCAGAAGCAAATATGGTTTTACCCAGCTTTTTAACCTGTTCTGTGCTTCAGAGCAGCAGGTGGTGCCTTCTCATTGAATGTGAGCTGAGGCTGTGGTAGCTGCATAAAGCTTTGAGATACTATCCATACAAAAATACCGCCCTACAAGTCTATTAATAGCCATAGTTTCCTAGACACAGTGCTCCATACCAGGTTGTAGCTCTCGTGATCATTCATTTTTTGTCCTCCCATTCTTGTCTTTACAGTGAAATAGTAAACAGTTATTTCCGTACCCCAGAATCTTCCCATTAGTCTTCATTAGTGGTTATTTCTGTCATTTTCAAGCTGGTTCTATAAAAATTATATATGTATAATTGACCAAACCCATTTCCTCTTAGGCAACATTATTGATGATAACTGAGAACAGAATCCCACTGAAGTGTGAGTAAGAGATGAATTTGGCTCAAAGGCTACACCGTACTAAAAGCTTTCCTGCCCTATTATAGGTTGTAACCAATATGTTTACTACAAGAAATCATGAGGTCATTAAATGAGGTATCTTACCTCTGGAAAACCATTAGGAGAACACGTAACAGCTAGAGCTGAAAGAAAAAAAAATTTAAAAAGTAAAATAAAACCAAAATCTTTAGGGCTGTTATAAAATGAGACACACACTGTTTTCCAACACAAACCACTAATGGTTAAATTCTTTTCCCAGACTCTCATAAATCAGAGTAGCCCCACTTACTTTAATAGAGTTATGCTGAAATTACACTGGTGTAGTCAGCTCATTTTGGCCCTACAAACTTGGCATTTGTCATTGTAGATCTGATCCAAACCCTGTGGAATCCCTTGGGAATCTTTGTATTCAGATAATGGGATTTGGATCAGATGGTATAAGTTTAACATGAATCATAATTAGCTCAATTTAGTATTTGTATGGCTCATAATATGCAAGAGAGCCACGTGAACCAGCTGGAGCATGGGTCTTGTTGCTTAGGAATGAAAGTGAAACCATGAAATCTTTTACTTAGTCCACCTAATTGCAATCAGATGGTAACTACTTTAAGTAATTACCTAACCAGAGCAAGCTTGGGGTGTTGACCTCGTATGATGGGTTTTGTCTGCTGCTAGGTCTCCAGAGAAGGGATTCTCCTCTTTCACTTCTTGTAAGTCTTGGACATTCATAGCACTCACTTTGTAATGTTGATGTTGTTAATTACTTTTAATATTTTGTATGCTATAGGAACAATGTTATCTTCCCTACTATGTTTGCTTAGTTCATTATGTTCTGTGCATGCAGTGGCCCTTATGCCCTCAAATGAGGGCCCTTCTGCCCTCATTTACATTGGAATTGCATTAATACAATTTGATGAACTTTAATGAAATTATTCTTGGTTTGTAGCAATGCAGCGTAAATGCAGGACTGAGATTTACTGTAGTTCTGTTGATCTGCTAGAATGACATTGCTCATAGTGAGGATCAGAGGGAACTGTGGTTGACATATATATGTATATTTACCTAATGATTCTTTAAAATGGCTGTTCATATTCAAAAGGAAAAAATTATTCTGTGTTCATCAGGGATTTTCTGGAGATGTTATACTGGTGTTGACGGCAGCAAAATTTAGCATAGTGTATTGCATGCTTGGAAGTGAAACAACACACAACCAATACGTGCATCCCTTTTCCAAAATCCTCTTGCTGTAGAAAATGTCTGTCGCCTTCTGTATCGATGAAAGGAAAACAGTTAACTGCCAATTTGTATAAAGAGAAGAAGCCTTTCTTCTAGTCTTCATCTAAGACACAAGCAGATGAGGGAAAGGAACACTTTTGTATCAATATCATATAAAGGGTAATGAAATTGGAAATAGATTCATGATTTATTCTTCCTTCAGCAGCACACTTAAGTATACGGGAAAATTGGCTTTCAGTATGTGCAGTAGCAGCTTGCATAGCATGACTAAAGAAAGGCCCTGTGAATATGAAAGGTCCCAGATGAATGAGGCCTGAAATGGAAAACCTCTATTGCTATAGCAGACAGGATTGTGTGCCTTGCCAGTAATTTGCCAACACTTCCATTTGATCTTTGGCTAGCAGATGCATTGATTTAGTAGCCTGCAAAGGCCCTTTTCTCCACCTGCCTTCTAAACCGATAAAAATCACTATGTTGCAACCATCGCTTTTTCCAGGTGTCACGTGGGAAAGCCATCACCCGGGGAGTGGGAAGAAGTGGTGGTGTAAATCCCGTGCAAGGTTCCAAATCACTGACTACGTTGGAGAAAATACCAGGCTTGTCTCTTGGCTGCAGGAGAATGGTTTTGCTATAGCGAGGAGGAGGAGGGTGCTCCTCATCGGTTGGGAGCGGGAGACCATTTGCTTGCAGAGGAGAGCAGGACCTAGACAGCGCAGCCCCCTTAGGGAGGGGACAGCCACGTTTCTGAAACCTTGGTTCCCCCCTCTTTGAAGTGAACAACCCCAGTCTACAGTCACACTCTTCTTGTTAGGGTGGGTGGCCACCATCTTCCCCAGACCTTGGTGCTTGTGACTCGGAGCAGGAAAACAGCTGAAATCTTGAAATGCGGCGTGAGACGGGAAGGGCTTGTTTCTCAACCTGATTGGAAACGGTACCGGCCTGCTCGAGATGTGGCGTTCTGATGCCAACATGCGCGATGGAAGGGCAGGCTTGGGTGTGAAAAGCACACAAGATCTTTGTGAGGCCCCAGCGTGTAACCAGGTGTGTGGTGCAATTTCTTTTCCACATTAATATTCCTTGGGCAGGCCCTGGAACTGTATCTGTTTCTTAGATCTCTCCAGTTAATGAAATGGCCAAATACAATCATCTGGCAATAGAAATCCACTTCAGCAATACAAACAAAAAGACCCTAATTTACATTTGTACCAATACCATTAATGTAAATTGGTTATTAGCTATTTATGCTAAAAAGCTGTAATACAAAGCATAAAGGTACTTTTATTAACTACATTTTGCCCTGTGAAATCCATGCTAGAAGGCACACTTTGCAATCAGTGATTTTCTTTTCTCAGGCAATATGGCATTTGCTTCACCTAATTAACATATTTATAAACAAATTACTACCCCCTTTTCTGCACTTTGCATTTTATAACACATCACTGCTATGAAGTTAATAGGACAGCCGTGTGCAATGCTTTTGTAATTCAATTGCAATGTTGGATTGTTCTTTACCCTATCATTCTCATGTATATGTAGGAAGGGGTAATTAAAGAAAAAATGGCATTTACAAACAATTATAATGCAGGAATAACAAGGAGGGAAATGGGTTTCAATCATAGCTTTTTAATAGGGATGTGGGGAGGGATGGGGATAGCAGGAAAATGGAGCTGCACCTGATCTGCCCTTCTGGTTTTAGTCTCTTCGTGCATCTGGGGTAAATTTTTTGGGGTGTGCGGGCCAGATGTTCTTTTATGTAGTGCTGCAATGCCTGTGCTGACAGAAGGGAGAGCGGGACTCGGACTGGCAATTGCATTCTCATATACAACGTGGCCTCCTTGATTTCCAGCCCAGCCACTTCGGTGCTGTCCTGCACTGCGCTGGTCCCCTCCTGAGCCTCCCTGCAGCACTTGCTCGGGCACTGGTCCTCTGCCCCACCAGTCAGGCACACAGGCAGCAATGGCAAGAGGAAAGGATGAGGTACGACTGTTGGAAAGGAGAGAGGGGAGATGGGAAATGGCATGCTATTTGGAGAGAAGCCCAGAGGTACTGCATGCACATGCAAAGAGGACCCCCCCCAGTGATGCTGTGTGGGTGCAGAGTGAAAGGCTGCATGAGGCACCTAGTTCCAGGCATCCCAATTAATGGTATCACTAAAGCTAAACATGGATGAGGTTTTCTTTTGGTGGCAGAGACAGCTCAGCAACTCTGACCTCCCATTCTCCTCATCTCAGTCCTCTTGGCCAGCAGGGGGTCACAAAACCAGCCCCCCCCCCGAAATGCAACCCAGCAGAATGAACTAACTTAATTCAGGTTGGTCCCACCATCCAGTTGTGCCCACCCCACCCTGCTGCAGCTGAGGGGCTGTGTGAGGGCTGGGACCCCCAGCAGGAGAAAGAAGAAGGAGGGACTGGGACTGGCACTGACACCAGGAGCTGCAGCCCACACATTGGGCAGAAATGACTTTTACTGCCCACTATGAGTGATGGACAGTTGGAGTGATGCCTGGATCCAAAGGAGGTCACAGGCTAGCTCTCTAGGGGACTTGAACGTCCATGGATGCTGCAAAATTGGGAATCAATCTGAGGAGAGGGACACAGCGAGGTCTGAGGGCTGGGCTGTGTGGGCACACTTGCTGAAAGGCTCCCAGGTGCCAGGATGCTGGGGTGCTCAGGTCTTGATGCTCCTGGGCACAGCCCCTTCCCCATGAGCGAGCACCCATGTGTGCCCTCTGCTCTGGCCCATCACCATGGCATGCATCCAGGGCAGAAGCACTGCTCCATTCCTGGATGTCGGTTCCTTTGGACAAGTGATTTTGAGCAAGGAAATGGTGCTGGGGTGTGATTTGAGGTTATCAGATGAGCCTGCCTCAGTCACCTGCCTCTTTCAGGGTTAGCACTTCAGGCTTCTAAACCATGCCTTCTGGCTTGGCTTCACCACCATGTGAGTGCAGTTTCAGCCAGATCTTCAGGCTCCTTGCTCACCATAACCCCCGTTTGACTGAAGCTCCTTTGAGAAAGGCAGGAATGAGAGAGTTAAAGGATGCATGCTTTTCCTTTTCCAGAAATTAAAAGATTTTTTTAATTCAAGCAAACCTGCAGTATTCCTAAGAGCAACTGTGAATTTGGAGGTCGTTTATACTATTTCTTATTTCTGTAAAGAACACAGTCTGAAGAATGAAAATAACTTCAGTTTAATGAATTCACCTATTTCAGTGGAATTTCAATCTTTCACATTGGTATTAAAAGTTAGCATTAAATTATATTCTTAAATTATAGTGTCATCTAACCCAGCTATGTCTGATCTCTAACATGCTTATGTTAGTTATTTTAAGGCAAATTAGGTAGTTTGGAAAAGAGGGAGGTAAATCTATTTTCTGTGCAAAGAGATCTATAAAGTTGTGGCTAAATAACAGCTAGCAACTAGCTTCTGTGCACAGGAATATTTTTAACCCCAAGAACACTGGTATTCTCCATGCAAGGATGTACAGGAGACTCTGAGCATATATATTCCATGACACAAAATTGTCTGGTGCTCCAGTTATTCTCGTAAGGAAGAGCACTAGACTATTTTTTTGTTGTGAGTCGATATCAGAGGCTCTTCGGCTGTTTGTGTTCAGTGACCCTGCAGTAGGTTTTTCTTAGAGGGCTGATGTTGGTAGCAGGGAAGGGAGTGCCATGCTCTCCTCTGGCCACCTGGTTTAGAGTCAAAAAACACTAGTGGCTCTGGCTACAGGGTAGAGCGTGAAAAACAAGTTAATAATTGACCTCTGCTCTTTGTTTTTCATTCTTAGGACTACAGACATTGAAATGATAATATCTGTTTTTAAAAACCCCTTTTTATAATAAATAGAATGTTTTTTACATCTCATGTTAAAAATAACAGCAGGAATGGTAGGTCAAGGAATGGGTGATTTGCTGTCTATTTTTAACAAGCGCTCTTTAAAGAAGGAGAGATCAGATACTGCTAGGGAAGATCACGCAGCATTCAGAAAACTTTGTGAATCACCCGCGATAGGCTGCGGCTGCCATTCTTTGTATGACTTTCCAAGTTCACATAAAGGTTACATGGCTACCAAGATGAAAAGCAGTCTCATCTGTTTTTTTTCTACCACAGCCTTTTTCCATTACTAAAAATGAGGATTGTGATGAATCATGTCTTCAGCTGAACATCAAACACAAGTCTGTAGTCTTCAGTGAGCATTAAATATAGATGTGAATATAAATAGAGAAGAGAAGGTTATTATGTAGGAAGGAGGAGGATAATAGCAAGGCACAAGTCAGCTATTTAACATGTGCTTTCTGTCCTCTTCGTATCCTATGTTCTTTTATCTCGGGAGAAGAGGGCAATGGGTTAGCATGACCCTGTTATAGGCTATAGGCTCTCATTGGAAAATGGGGATGAATAGTCACTATCATCTATGAAACAATCGTGATTCTTCTGTATGTCTGTAAATATCTGGACAGCTATTTCACCCAGTTTTGTCTTCACAGGGCTTCCTCCAGCAGTATTTTGTGTTATTACTAGCACACAGAGCACAGAGGAATCCCCAAGTTTAAATTTGTCTCTTTCATTAAGGGACCTGGTTGCAGAAATCCTGCAGTTGAACCTGGTCTTCCCACCAGCATTTCTGCTCAAGACCTCAAGGGTCTGCTCTTCCCTCCAAGGCCTGAACAAGCCACTACAAGCAGCACTCTGCCCTCCCTCACTTGATCCAGGGGGCGAGCAGGTCTTGTCTTCCAATGCAGGTTTGTTTGCGTGTGTCTGTTTAACACGCTGCCACTACAGTCTGCGACACCGCAGTGTTTGTCTTGCTGGGGGACTCCCAGCTGTGGCTCCAAAGGTCTCAGTGCTCAGCCCAAGCGCTGGATTTCAAGCCTACCACCACAACCAAATTCAGTGATTTCTGAGTCCGTGCATATTTTCTGGATATAAATGCTGAGACCACTGCCTTGGATTCCTTCCTTTCCCCCCTAGGCCCCTGCAGCTGCCTGGCTTGTTGCAGATCCTGGTGAAGATGATGGACTGTTATGACCCTCTTGGAATTTGAATCAGCTCCACCGTTGCTCCCAGTGTCACTCATGGCTGTTGCACAGTGAGGGATGCAGCACCCTGACCGTGCACTGCCCTCTCTTTGTGCTCCCACAAGGCCTTTCCTTCGGAGAACTCCAGACAGGCAGGGCACTCAACACATGGAGAGCATCCTACAACAGGCCAAAAATGGGATGGGCTGTTGGTCCTCCGTGTATGGCTTGAGGGCAGAACCTAAGAGGTGTATTAGAGAAGGACAATGAAGACTCGCATGCTGCAGGCAACCATTTCGACCAGGCTGAGGTCAGACCAGCTAGCTCTGTCTTGGTAAGGAGATGTTTGTCACCCTTCCACTCTTAGAGTCCAATGGCACTTAACTGTATTTCAATCTCCATCAAATCACTACTATTACTTTAATCGGCCATTTCAATCATCCTTCTCCTCTTCTTCTATTGAGAAAATATCAAATGGGCATGCTCATTAAACTATCCATGCTAGTCACCTTATGTTTCAGGTTACCCAAATGATATTGTACTGAAGTAAAAACACATTTGTACCTTTTGGGGATGGAGTTGGGAGAGTCTTCCTTATGACTTTGTGGAGTTCCTTGGATGCAAAGTTTTAAAGTTCTGATTCATCTGGTTGTTCAAAATTAGAAACTTAACAGTGAGATATAATGGATCAGTCTTCAGTGATTACAAGTACTATGTAACTATAGGTTAAGACATGGAAATTTTTCGAAAACCATTTAACACTTAGGAAAGAGAACCAAAAGTCATAATTCAAATACAAGCCCTTTAATTAATTAATCTAAAGATAAAAAAAGGGTCCTCTAGAAAGTCTATGAGGATATTGCTAGCAGAAAAAAAGTCATATCTACTTTTCATATACATGTCTTCAATGAGCAGAAGAGCCCTTAATGATTGGGCTTAATTGTTACTCATCAACACCACTGCACCATCTGTCCTGAAGTGGTAATTTTCTGTGATAGCTATATAATACCACAACATCAGTGCTCTTCAAGTATCAGGATACTGAGTTAATCATGAAAGGGTTTTCATTAGCACCGGAAAAAACTACCTCAATTAAAAAGATTTTCTTTAAAAAAAAAATCTGGTCAAAGATCACTTCAACCTTTCAAGGAAAATGAAATTCATGTGATAAACTCAGCAAGGCTGCTGTGCCCTGTGCTGGGCCTGACCCTTCCAGGGATTCCTGTCAGCACTGTCTCTGGTCTTTCCCTGGAAGTCCATTTTTCTTTAAACTTCTCACTTTCTCCTATATTTAAGTCTTAGGGTAGGACACAGCACTCGCTCCAGACTCTTTGCTTGAATCTAGATCCTTATAAAGTCAAATCTCAAGTATGTTCTGCCACAAAATGATTTTTGCTATGTACTTTCCAAAAACTTGCCACTTGATCTACTTTGATGATGACCACCAATACTCTTCATCAACAGATGAAAGGTTCTCATCAAAAAGAGAGGCTAGTAGGGTTTTGAGGTGTTTCTGTTAAGTTGTAGGGCAGTACAGAGTCCAGGCAAAACAGTGCCAGATAGCTTCAATACCTGCCAAAAGTTTGAAGTTGCTTGCACTGGCAGTCCAAGCTAGCAGATGCCTCCGTGGGCACAGAAGAGGACAGGAGGAGACACCTGGAAACTCCACAGAAACTAGTGAAAAGAAGTATTTCAGCATATTAACTTAGAATCATAGAATAGTTTGGGTTGGAAGGGACGTTTAAAGATCCCTTCACCCTGCAATGAACAGGGACACCTTCAATTAGATCAGGTTGCTCACAGCCCCGTCCAACCCGACCTGGAATGTTTCCAGAGATGGGGCACCTGCCACCTCTCTGGGCAACTTCTTCCAGTGTTTCACCACCTTCATCAAAAAAATTTCTTCCTTATGTCTGGTCTGAGTCTCACCCCTTTCAGTTTGAAACCATTACCCCATGTCCGACCATTACATGCCTTGCTAAAAAGTTTGTCCCCATTTTTCTTATAAGGCCCCTTTAAGTACTGAAAGGCCACAATAAGGCTGCATTATGGCTAGGAGGTAGAGGTGCAGCACAGTCCTTCCACGTAGGCAGCCATTTGAGATATGCTGAAGTCAAGCATGCACATTCCGGAAAACTGCTCCGAAAAAAGCTTTCTATTTCTGATCTGACTTAAAGAAGATGTGTGTAACTGTTAACATGGTACGGCTCTAATATCTGCGTGGTTTTACTGCCTGTGAAGTGTGTGAAAACTTGCAAGTCTGGGAAGACCCTCAAGAGCTCACCAAGTTAATCTCCTTCCACTGTGATAAGATGGGCTACTTCTGTTACCATCCCTCTGTGCGAGGCTTTGCAGGCAGCCTTTGCAGGTGAGTTGTTCCAGGGCCTCACGGGAGCAAGGGCACCTGGAGATTCTCTCACCATGTCTAGCTTGCATCCAGCTAGCTTGCTGCAGTACGCCCACTCTGTCTGTTCTGTTCCACCGTGGGCATGGGTGGAACATTCCCCTTTGCTGTAACCTTTTATGTATTTAAAGCTGAATTCCCTGCAGACGCATTCTCGATCAATGTTTTGGAGATAACATTCTCCACAAGTTTGGTCCTCCAAGGCTTTCAGAAAGGCAGCGGAAAGCAACAGCTGTCTAAACTCTTCCAGCTGCTGCTAACAAACTTCCCACTCTCTGCCTGGAGCTGTCTGATGGCACATGCCGTGAAATGTCAGAGATGGAAAGCCCCTTTGGCACAGAGCCCCTGTTTTCCTTGGATGGGTGAAAACGACCAGCTGTGAATCTCTCTGGGCTGCTGAAATGATGCTAAGTGTGGCTCTGCTCAGTACTGTGCCCAACCAGCAGCCCACGCAAGCCTGCGATTTTCCTCTTACCCAGCATCTGAACACATGGCCACTAATCATGTCCAAACTGGCTGTCTGTGGTCTAATTATCACTCCTTGTTGGACTTTACTGTTACTATTGAGGGTCAGCTATCAGCATTTTGAATTTCTGTTTGCCCAGGAATTGTAATACAGAATTTTTCTTTTATCTTTTCCTGCATATGGTGTGGGATGTAACATTACAAGAGAGTGCTGAAAGCACAGTCATGCCACTTTGTGTGCACTGACAAGCACCAGGATGAAGTCTAAGCATCATCAGCACACAAAATGACCTTGTTACGGTGATTCCATATTTGAAGTCTTAATTTTTAAATGCTTCTTTGT
This sequence comes from Limosa lapponica baueri, assembly GCA_002844005.1. Lineage (NCBI taxonomy): Eukaryota > Metazoa > Chordata > Aves > Charadriiformes > Scolopacidae > Limosa > Limosa lapponica. Next base: position 745,111 of record KZ505758.1, on the reverse strand, counting down.
TCCATAGTTGTTTATACTAACAGTAGGAGCTAGTTGCTTCTGCCCTATTGATGAGACCAGGAGATGAACCCAGGAATAACTTCACAAATGGTAGGATTCCATAACAATTTTTATCTTATATATGGGGAAGATCCTGGCATAAAAGGTATGTCTGGCTAATTCTTGAAATCACAACATAATTCTTGAAGTCACTAAGAATGCAGAATAGCTTCATACTTCTGCTGTAGTTTTTCAGCTTGGCTATCCCAGGAAAAGCCCAATAAAATGGATTTTGAGTCTTACAGTCTCCAGTAAGTATCCCAGGGTTTAAAGGTGAGATCCAGGCACCATGAGAGATGACAAATCTATGTGATTTCAGCAGACCTTCCCTTCAGGGGTTTTCAAAGATTTATCTGAAACCACTTTGGAATAGCAGAGCCTGGGTGTTTCGGAATACCCTCATCATCCCCACCAGCACAGAAGGGGGACCAATGTGCCATCCCTAACACAGTCATTGCACTTTCTCATGTTTTCTTATTTGGGTTTACTTACTCATATTTTTCTTTCATCATGTATCTTTTTCTCTTAAATCTTTCCTGATATCAACAAGAGTGATTTTTCTGCAGGAACAAATAAGGAAAGTGTATGCACCTAAGTTCTTGTATTTGACCTTGTTTGAGGTTAATGAGGCAATTAATTTTATTCAAGACATTGGCACTTGGACTATTCCAATTTGCTGTGTAAACAGTGTAACTAGTAACACTCAGTTGCTCTCTGCACCCTTAAATCAGACCTAAAAAAGGCCTAACAATTATTAATCAGGATCCCATGAAAGCCTCAAGTATTATATTTTTAGCAGTGAAGTCTGCCAGTGGCAAAAGACAAGAACTATCTATTGTGTATAAATTCATCCCTTCCCTCTCCCTTCTTTCCACACTCCTGCATTATTACACTGTTAAAAAAAAAAAAAGAGAGAGATTTAAAGCCACACAAAGTCAGGACCTACAGAATTATAATTTCAGTGACATTTGAAAATGGGGATGGGGTTTGGAAGACACAAGCAATGCATGCCTTGCTCTGAGAAGTTGTGACAGGGCAAGGAAATACAGAAAACATGATTCTTTCCAAAGTCTCTACCAATGTGCCTAGTGTCAGTCATTGAGAGCTCATGTCGATTCATTAGCCATGGAGGTCATGAAAAGGGGATGAGAATGGAAAAGCAGGAATGGAAAGAAAAATTCCTGGAGAGCACTCTATTTCTGTCTTGTCTATTTTCCACACTAATGTACACTGGCTGATGTTGGAACTGCTTCTCTCTAGAGAAGACATAGATCAGTTCAACCTCTTCCCTAGCATTTCTTATTCTATAGGAGACCGCACAAGGTTATGTGGGGCAGGGAAACACGGTAGAGGTATGCTGTCTAGGTGGTTGTGTTAGTGGAGAGCAAAGCAGTAGGAAGGCAGAAGACCAAGGACAGTGTGGAAGGAGCTTGCATGAGCCAGAGACAAGCCTACATCTAAAATGTGGCTACAGTTGGTGTAAACCACTTGATGGAGTCTGAGTCTGAATTTATGCATGGCTACCAATGACCAGAGAGCTGTAGCCACTGCTGCCCCTGTCATCTGGGGATATTTTTTTCAGCTGTGGTTGGTTTTTCTTTCTTTGGTGGACCCAAGGGAATTTGCCTGGCTGATATCACTGCTGGGATATATTCTGAATATTTAGAGTCACCCTATGTGGCAGGGATCAGATTATTCTTTATCTTGACTGCTGCTGTGTTCTTGATCTCTTAATATTTGTTCTTTGTAAGTGTCAATGAAGAACAGGCCTGATGCCCAGTTAGTTATAATGTGACTCTAGGTTGCCAGTCTGGCACATAATATGATGCACTGAGGTGTCATTTTCATATTTTGAAGCCTACTTCATTTTTTCTAGAGACGTAATAACAAAAACATCCCAAAGTGATGTAATTTCTAAACTTGCCCTAAAAGTTGCACATTAGTGAGGTGTTTGCAATAGTTTTTTCTACATTCCAGTTTGTGCCAGCTGACATTATTGATTGTAAAGTTTGAGTTTTAAGAAGCCCAAAGTTAAAGAACATTTTAATGGTTTCATCTGGTGTTGAACTACTCTGAAATGGAGCTTCCAGTGGGAAATCCTCTGTCTGACCTCAGACTCACTTACAACCCAATTCAACTTGAAAATGTTGTAAAGCTCTGTTAATTTGTCAGGGATCTTGAATAAGATTTGTGTTTGTAATCACACTTGAGGAGCCATGGTAATCTATCCTGCAAATGCTGAGGTGTGAGCTTAAATTTAGCCATTGTTTTCAGTGCAGCTACTTGTGTACTTAAAGTTCAGCAGGAGCTGATGTGTTTTCCAGAACTAGATCCTAATTAGCTTCTGAATTTGGTACAGTTCAGATAATTTCAGAAATAATATGTGAAAAGCAGCTGTGTATCATGTTCTAAATGAGAAGGCACCTTTAAGCTTACCTCTGTCTAGCGGGACGCTGTGATACAAAGCTGTCACATCTGTCTGTTTACTAGCATTCTCCATGGCATCTTAATGAAAATTAAGAGATGCATATTTTCTGTGCCAGCATCACCCTGGCATTTATTAACTGGCTGAGCTAAAAACTAACCTTAGATAGAAGTAATGAAAACATGAATCCAATGTGACTTGATGATCTCTATAGTTAATGGTCTCATTAGCGATGCCACTGTTTTAAATGATGGTAGAATAACTCAATATGCACATTAATGTAAGACGTTGATAGATTATTGATTATCCAAATGCTGAACTAAATTAATCCCTTATATAATTCCAGGGAAGTCAAATCATGCCAGAAATAAAATTGATCCGCGTTATTCTAGATATGATTGTTATGGCTAAATTAATACTGATTTACTATCTAAATATCTGATAAAAGCCCAGACTGACTTTCTATACAATCAGAAAACCATTACATGAGTATCAGGGGGTTTTTTAAGCTGGAGGGCTTCAAGAGGTTGCACAGTCTGTTTCTTGGCTGGAACACAGGAGCAATGATGTCCAGGTTATTCCTGGCAGATGTTTGTCTAATCTCCTCTGAAGAAATCTTGGATGATGGAGATTCCACATCCTTTCATGGCAATCTATTCCCCTGCTTGACATCTGTAGTGTATATAAATCACAGGAAATTCAGGGATGCTGAAAGGTGGCTATATGCCTGCCTCTTCTACCAATCAAAAGATATTAGGAACTTAGATAATTTTGATGATCTGGGTATTTGTGACCCTGATTTTTATTTGTTACATGTTTGCAGGTCTATTTACTAATCAGATACACTGAGGTAAAGTTAAAATCACATTGTCTAGCATTACACATGGAATAATAATGTTATGATATTAATAAACAACGAGCCCATCCAGAGGGTTGGTATACATCCTACTGTTGTGATTTGGGCCAGATCAGCCAAAGATGGACAACAGATGCTGTACCCCCACCTCTCACTCCAAGGAGAGGAGGAGGAGGGATAAAGAGATTTAAGAGTTTAGAAGGAGCTAAACTACTTTAATGAAATATTAGTAATAAAATAAAAATAAAATAATGAAATAGATATAATATCGACAAGACTGTATCAAGCTCCCAGGATGATGTCACCAGCAGGCACTGGGGCAGTCCCAGACTGGACTTAGCGATGGATGGGAGCTGGATTCCAGATCTGTGCTTTACTGCAGATCTGGAGTCAGGAACGCATGGATCGGGAACAAAGGCAGACGAACAGGCAGGGTCCTTCTTGGACGCAGGCCATTGAAGAAAACAGGCCTTTGATACCTCAGCTTTTATACTGAACATGGGGCAGATGGGAGGGAATACCCTGATGGTCAGTTTTGGGTCACCTGTCCCATCTGCTCCTCCCTGCAGGTGGGACCCCTCTATGCTTTTCCATTTCTGACCCTCCAATGGGGGTGACCGTGGTTGTTAGAGCAATAAGTGTAAGCAAGAGCCTCTCTACATACCATTCCTTGGCATTAATTGTAAACATAGGTCTTATCACCCTGAGAATGAACAGTTTTCTGCACAATATGCTGTTCATTTCAGAGAATTAGAAGAGGCTTAGCTAAGAAATAAAATTACTGAACAGAAAGTTGTTTCTGTTTTACCTCAAACCAGGACACCTGTCTTGCTGTTAGGCAGGTATGTGCTGGGTCTTGTGTGAATACCTCTTGCCCAACACCACTGAAGAACTCTCACCTAGAAAAAAACACTTTACCCAGCTGAAGAGGAAGATTCAGAGGTCTGATTTTATCAGAATTCCATAGTTGGAATAAATTAATTTTCTCACTACCCATTAGGGGGACTAGTATTGTGGTGCTTTAATGATATCTCTGCATGAATCAATGTTTTACACAGAATTGCCTTGACTTTCACAAATATCGAGAGAGTACCTAACTGATTGTCAGACTCCTTAAGTAGCATTGATTTTAGTGCTGCAATATTCAGATGATGAGGTAATTGCATCTTATCAGCTTATTGAAAAAGTCTTGTTAAAGCAGTCAATAGTCATGGACTTACCCAGCTTCCTCATTTCTCTTTGGTTGCTGTTCTGGTTTTTCTTTTAGTTTTTTTGATCCACTGGGTCTGAGTTCTGTGAGGTGGGGTGGAGCTCGTGACATTGCTCTGTGTCCACAGATATCACAAGGTTACACCTATTGTCTCCTCTTCTTGGCAAAGGTAGCAGCCTGAGGTAAGGTGCTGAGAGACTCAGATCTCCAATGGTGCTCACCATCTCAGGCAAAGGAAGACAACAGGAGTTTGGCCCAGGAGAGGACTTGCACACACAGATAAGATGACCATGTGAAGGTGGCATGAGATATTTATGCCAATGGGCTTGGCAATAAAAAGGGAAGTTCTGGGAGTCACCACTGGTGTGAAAACACGGGTTGCTCCATGCTGTGAAACTGCACTCCCTTACGGTGCTTTTATTGACAGGAATGCTGTTAAATGCCAAATTTCCTATGCTGATTCGGAGTGCTTACAGGCATCTGATGGCATCCACAACTCTGCATGTAGTTTGCAAGACCCTTGCCCCAGTCTGAGCTGTGCTGTGTCTTCACAAGAACTTTCTGTATTTCTAGATTACTCTGGCAATCACCTATCGATCACCAGCTGCCAGAAGCTTTAATCTGATTACGGGCAATAAAACTGGTTTCTATCTCTGGCGCCTGACTCAGGTTTTAGAGCAAGAGAAAAAGTATGACATCACCCCTGCTTGCATCTGTGTTGGGTAGCTAATGAAATTACACGAAGGGTTTGAAGACCATTAAAGTCAATGTTGATCCTTATTATTATTAAGAGCACTTTCAAATTTACTGCACCACAGGGCAGGCTTGAAAGCATCATTTTTCAAAGGTGTGTGCATTGCATTGGATTGCAGCGAAGAGCCCTGCTGGCTGTAGAGGATGCCGGCAGCAGAGAGAATCAATTCTGAAATTAATTGGCTAAAAGTCTGCATAGCTACTTTCCTGCACAGACCCACACATCCCATTATTTGGTGATAATGGGCGTAATAGTGACCTTGGCATAAGAAAGCCCCAGGTGGGCTCCCGTTGGTGAGGAGTCAGTGGTTTGCAGAGGTTTGCTCCTGGAGCCTGTTGCTCCATAGTGTCTCCTCTCCCTTCTGGGCACTGCTGAGCTCCGTGCAGGGGTACAAATGCCTCTCATTAATCCCAGCATAAGTCTTTGAGTCTTCCCTTCATCTGCTCCAGTAGGATGATGGGGATTTTTTTTCTTCCAAAAGTTGGTATTGCCATTTTTGAAGCTCATATCAAAGATAATTAGATGCTTGACGCCCACGCCTTTGGTTCTCAGTGCCTTCCCTTCTGTAGCTGCCTGAGCTTGTCTGTTCTAGATGAAGGTGAATCCAAACGGAATATGATTTTGGTAGTGTTAGGATGATGGTTGAACTCATTGATCTTGAAGGTCCCTTCCAACCTAGATGATTCTATGATAAATAGCAATACTGACAAAAAGCAGAGATATTTTGTGCCAAAGTCTTTGTTCTGTTATGTGGTTTAAAGCATATTGTAAAATACGATACACGCCATGCCCTTGGATATTTTGGTATCTGAATATTTATTGCATCTTGTAGCATTGTTTCTTCAGACCACATCCGGGACAATGGAGAATTTTACACCAAGAGCTGTAGATTTTTCACTAGCTTTTGGGATGGGTAAGTCTGCTCTCTGTATTTTGGAACTCCAAAAAAGTGGATGTGGGAGGAAGAGCTTTTTGCACTGGTGTTGGTATAAGCAGCATGAGCCTCTGAGGATCCTTGGATTTTGGTAAGGAGATGTCCCTGATCAAGCTCAAGTTATACATAAGGATTTTACAGACAATGACAAATATAAAAACTGCTTATGTCACATGTAAACTTTCAAATCTAGCTCAGAAAGGTGGCTTAAAAACTAACTTGAGCAAGCACACGAAGGTTTCCTTAGCATGAGAACCTGCAGGCTGATGCAGGCTGATACAGGCTGGGAAGGATACAGGCTGCAGGAGTTCTTGGGATGTGTTTGCACAGCAGTTTGACAGCATTTCAGGGCCCAGATGGCCTGCAGCATTAGGCAGTGGTGGCAGTGGGATTACAGTCATCTTTGCTTGTCTAGTAAATTTGCCACATGGTAAAGAGTGTCCCCAGCAGAGAGGAACAACCAGGAGTAAGCTGGAGACATCTCTACTGTATTCTGGCTTGTTGCTTCTTCTCCACAGCGTCTGTTGTCTGGCAGCACAAGGCAAAGCAAAGCTAAGCTTGTTCTGTCTTTTGGACAGGTTGTTTTTATGCGGGTGAAGGCAGCTCTCAAGTTCAGAGAGAGGAAAACTGACGGAAAGGTCTCAGAGATGCTGTCCTGCCAACCACCTGCTTCTCAGACCAACAGTGTGATCTTCTCTTGGAGTCTCGCACTAGCTCTGCAGCTAGACATCTTCTGGGCAGGAATCAGTGCTGGACTCAGGATATCTGCTCATAAACAGCTGATACACAGCAGCAGGTCTGAGGTGAGTGCAGGGGAGCACTGGGACTTGGAGCAAAACTTTGTATTTTGCAGATCAGACAGTTTACTGGTGGAGCTGAAACATCCATCCATGCATTTCCTACTTACCCTCTGATGCGTTCAGGAGGAGAGGGGAAACACATCGATGAGAATCCTCAGACATCTATTTCTGCCTTTCAGTTTTGGACTGCCTCGTCCCAGCAGGCTCAGAAAGCCTTTGTAGTTGTCCGTACTGTCTAAGGAGTGGCTGTGGGAATGGGGTGCTTCCTAGAGTGGATAATGGTGCCTGGTTTTCCAAAGAGAGGCCATTTACAATGGTGGAAATGGTATAATCAGAATGAGTGTGTCATTTTAATCCCTTCTAAATGTCCCCCTATCAAATTTTAATTTTATTTGAAAGATGTACAGCACCAGCCTCAGCACAACAGAGCAGCGTCAATTAATACTGGCCAGATAAGGAACTGCATAAAGAGTCAGAACAGGCAGAGATGGTCCTAAATAAAAAGAATGAATTTCAGTCAACAGGCTAGTCTGAGGAGCTACCAAGAAGTCTGCCTCTTATACAAAAAAAATCTCCTTCCTGCGGACATCACAATTTCACAGTTGCTAAATACAAAAAAGAGGCAAAATTTTAAAATAATACGTTTTTGTTATCCGTAACAGCATTTCTAAGTGTGAATTTGTATGGAGAGGACTCTTGCTTATGATAGGTGTAGCTCCTGAAATAATCAGCCTGGTCAAAAGCAGTGAGGTACACTTTCCTTGATAGCAGCCATAGATTTTCTCTTTTTTTAATGTTGGAATTCCACTATGGGGATATTAAACACTATGACTGCAGTAATATTAGAACCAATGTCCTGAAAATCAGAAATTCTGGTGCAATGATGTACTATACAAGGTATTTTCCAGCCCTCTGCACCACCACTGAAGCCTTGCATATATTTTTCTCTTTCATTTTCACATATATTATATTGCCCATCAGTGTGCTGCCGCATGTTATAAACCAGTGAGAGCCAGTGCCGCTGTGCTTGGAGGCAGAGATCAGACTACAAGTATTTGCTCTGGACTTTGAGCTTGTGGCTTTGAAATAGGGAAGTTTCTTTTGGAGACTGCAAAAAACTAATATTCCCACTTTAGGTAAATGTCTGCTGAAGTACTGCTCAGTCTGCTCATGTACTAGGGCTCCAGTGGTGCCTGCAAATCTGAAGAAAAACCAGTCACTCAACTAAGAAATTAAAAATGGTTTAAGTAAAAGCCCCCATTCCTTCCCTTAGATGAAATCCCAAACCTGCAAGGTCCTCAGGTTAGAGAAGGCGCATATCACTGCACTAAAGTCAAGAACATGGCTCCAAAGCCATAGCATATAACGGTTGTCTGGACACCTGGGGCAAATTTCGGACAAGCCTGAATAAAAACCTGAGAAACAAGAGCACTAAAAGAAGGTAATTACAAGAACAGCAGGTCCTAGCTTAAAGACCAATTGAGCATAGCCTAACAGCTAGGTTCTTTTTAGGCCTTGAGGTGTAGGGAACCCTCGGATGCCACAATAGTGTGAGGACAGTCTCTTGGCTATTCTTTCATGTGGAAAAGACCCATCTGGACAATGCAGAAAGGTGAGGAAGATGAGCATGCCATTTTGATGACTTTTTGGCTCACCTTCCCTAATAAGGGAAGAACGTAAAAACTTAGCCCTCATTGAACAGCCTCCTTACATAAGCAGCCAAGACATCTTGCCTTGCCCTTGGCAACAGCAAAAATCTTGATCAAAGATCAGCTACTAGATGTAGTAGGGTGAAGCAGCTCAAAGATCTTGGTTTAGGGCTGTCTTTCTTCATCAGTCCTAGTTCTTGTGTCAAGTGAAGACAGATGAATCGGGCGTCCCAACACAGCCTTAGCAAGAGCAGCTACTCTGACAACAGCCTTCATTGTGAATATAAAGAGAAGATGATGATAAAAGCTTATATCATGGGGCTTACTTCAAAGCAAAGCTTCTCAAACAGGGGTACAGATCTGGTACGGAGATAGCCTTTGGTGGTTAGTGTCTACCCTAGCTGCTGCTCTCTATACCTGCCACTGTTGACTGTGGTATCCAGCAGAAACATTTAGGAAATTGCTTTAAAACAGCCTCCATAGCAGGAGAGAACAGCCATCTAAAAGCAAGTTTGGAGTCTCTGAGGAAGCTCATGAGTATTACCTACAGTAGACCTTGTTAGCACCCTATATAATGGAGTCTACAGACTCCTCTCCCAGCAGACTATAGGTTATTAAGGTGGTTTTTTATGGGAACCACTGTGAAGTTATCTGGTTGTTTAAGGTTTAACTCAAGTTACGGCTTGAGTACAACCTGTGATAGTCAGCAGATTGGTGTTAGCCAAGCCAAGAAACAACCTGCTATTTTCTCTTCTTCCCTCACTCTTTCCTCACATGCGTATTCACCTATCTGTTCGCCTCCCTACCATTGATCATAAAATCAATACCATCCCCACTGCTAGCTGGCAAGATTGCACTGGTGCAGGTTCGTTTTAAAGGGCTTGTTCAACAAGTCTGTATCAGGACCTGTTTTTTTTTTACTGCCAGCTGACCCCTTTTTAGAAAGCAAGAATTTTTCCTTCCAATGCCATTGTTACATTGTAGTTGAAAAAAGAAAAGACAAAGAAAAGAAAAAGCCTAACAAGAATAGGGTAGAAGGATAAATTTATAGAAAGGCATACTGTATATAGAAATATAGGCTGCAAAACATAATTCCTTCCCCATTGATGCTGTTTGCATTTCAAGATTTTGGAGCCATGTTCTTCCTTCATGTCAATCAGCCTGCGGGCTGTGAAACCACACTTCAATCACAGTCCAACAAAGTGCAAATTTTGTCACAGGTTACATTAAAGAGCTTCAACTAATTTACAAGCTAAACCGTGATATATTTCACTAGCCTTCCACATGTCAACATTTGCTTCAGAATAATTTACTACCTATGTATTGGGTGTTCTATCTATACAAAACCATATTGCAGGCTGTTAACTTATAAAAGATAGGAGAGTGAGAAAGCATTCTAATTTCTCATCAGTGTAAGAAAAGATAAGGAAAAATATTAACACTTTGGTTAATAGCTTTCTGAATAGAGCTGGATGAGTTTGCAAGAGCCGAGTCCTAGGCACTGATCCTGGTCTTTGTTAGATCTGGAATAAATTCACTGGTGTCAGTGTCACATGTTATTCCCAACTTTGTGAATAATACATTTTTTAAGAAGCAATGTATTCAGGCCAGGTTCTGCTTTGATCTTCTTGACCATGGACCTGGTAAAATGTCATTTGTGTTAGTGGTGTCTCTGGGTTTGCATGAGTGTCACTGAATTAGAGTTGTGGGGCAGGAACCAACTACAATCTGGCTTTACATTGCTTAGTCACATAGAATGGTAGCTAGGGACCTAAAGAAAAGCAACATATGGTCAGTACAAAAAAGCTTCATTAAAAAAAAAAAGAAAAAAATATTTTGACATTGTTGTTACATTGCTTGCAATAGTACCTGGGCTGGCTTGGCTAAATGAGCTGCCCTCAGGTGTGTTTAGAGGATCTGTCATGGCAGTGCTGTCTGCTGTTTAGACCCACGCTTGTCACTGCAGAGTCCAGGCTCCCGTACTGCTGTTGCTCCTAAACTGCTGATCTCCCTCGGGTAAACACCAGCCCAGCACCACAGCAGCCTGGCCAATGTGGGCTGGGCTTGGGAAACCCAACAGTATCCCAATGGCAGCAGTGGAGGTGATGGCATAACATAGTCTATGTGTTGGGGTGGGTGCTTGGGGGAGAGCTGCCTGAGCAAACCTAAGGAGAGCGGCTGAATTTCTGCAAGGGACAATTGTTTTCTTAAACATCCAGGATTTCAAGTGCGTTGAAACATAATATACTGTTTCATTGCCATAATCTTTCTGAGGGAGAGAGACTACTATGATTATTTCACAGAGATTCTGTAGAATGGATTTACCAAGACTGTAATTTTCAAACATTGGAAAATACAGTTCTGCCTTAAATCTGCTTTGGATGCTTCAGCCTTAAACTTTTTTATTTCAGAGAGGTGACAGAGGTCACAAAGGAAGTCAGCTGGAAGTACTCAGAGTTGCTTCTTTAGTTTAATCAACCGTTTTGTCATTTTAATGAGAAGGCTGTTTGTCCTTTATATTTCTTGGTCAATTACACTATGCGAAAAGCCCCTGCAGCAAAGCTTGTAAGCATCTGCCTAGCTTTGGGGAAGGTTGGAAATTTTTGCAGCCTAAACCAGAATTTCTTCAACACAGTACAGCCATGGCAGGCCCCAGTGCAGCAGAAAGGAGGTCTTGTGAAAATGGCCATCTTATATCCTGTGCAGTGCTTTGTGCAGATTCGCCCCTTTGAAACACTGGTCTGGTGGCTGCTGGCAAAGGCTGCTCCAGTCACTGAGTGACAGACCAGCGTACAATAACTGATAATGGAAGTCTGGATGAAAAAGTGTCCTTCTTCTCCCAGGAACTACTTTCCTTTTTTTAAAAAAAACAAAAGGAGAGAGAAAAATAAAGGGTTCTCCCCTCCCCTGGGTACTTTCTGCTCAACGCTTTTCAAGCATTTTGAAATCTCTGGCACTTCTCATCTTTGAATTCAGAGAACCTTTGTCTGAGGTAGTAAAATCACTGGGCTAGCTAAGCCCGTTATCTAGTGAAAAAGGATTAGTTTTCTTTTGATTATGGGAATGACCTTATAGAGAACGTTTGAAAGAGGCACGTTTTGCCTGCCATGAGCCATGTTTTCCACTATTAATCTGCTTAACCAGAAGATGAGGTTTTATTTACTTCGTTTCTCAGAAGGTATATGAAAAGGATTTTAGGACTTGCTTCTCCTTGGGTTTGTATTAAAACCTTCCATGGAAATTTCATGGACTGAAATGTCTTTTTGGTTTAGACTGGATAAGCAGGAAGGTAATAAGGGACACTCTACCAATAAGGAACGGAAAATGACAGTTTCTTACTACAGCACAATGTGCCCTCTGAGCTTGTTTGTGACCCCTCCTGCTCCAGATTAAATCCCCCAGGAGTTCAGGAGAACCCCTTTGAATTTTTGAATTGAAGGAGTTTCTGGCCCCTGTCTTAGGCAATGTGAATTATCTTTCAAACTCAGATTGTCCTAAATAGAGCCGAGGGAGTTGGCAACTTCTCAGCTGTCTACAGTTTCCCAAACTTTGACATTCCAGTGCAGATGCCTCTGTCTGCGTTGCTCACCTGGGGTTCATGAGTGACCAGGGAAGGTGAGCGTGCCTTCTGGGAGCATGATTCATCCCATCTTGAAGCACAAGCATAGATTAGCTGAGATGAATTGCAGCCTGAGTCTCTGCTTTGACTACACTGGATGCTTCAGGTGTTTGGTCGCAGTGTTGGTGTCACACTTCATCAGTCCTCTTAGGGTGCTCACAGCCCTGATGTCCCTGGGCACCTGGTCCCAAGGCCTTCCCCCACCATGCCCACAGCCCAGGACCCCGTTTGAGCCCATGGGGGGTGCGGAAGGGAGACTGGCCATCCCCTCTGGTGGAGAGCAAGAGTTGGGGATGCAGAAGTTGGCAAGATCACCAACACGTGTTGCCTGTTGGGAGCTAGAAGAGGATCGGTGGCATGGCTCATCCTGTGGTCAGGAGCTGCTGTCCTGCAAGTGCAGCTGGTGGCTGAGCTGCAGTGGTGGGGACCCTTCCTTTGCCCACCATCCTTCCTTGGGGTCTTGGGATGGTTGTGGGAGCATGTGGCTGCCAGGACAGCCTGGGAGGTGACATTTGCGCTGCTGTGCCTCTGAGGGACTGTGTCACCTTTTCTGGGATGACACAACAATGTAGATTCTGCAGAAAACCCAAAATATCAGCTCAGCAGAAGGAGCCTAAATCTGCTCCTGCAGCCCTGTCTATTTTGCCTTTTTCCCAGTGCCCCTCGTTCTCGCTGAGCTGTGGTACAACCTATTACTGCATCCCCTGTATCACACTGTGCAGAGCACTCTCATACCTTGAGCATAAAAGATGCTATAAAAATGTAATTATATTCTATATTTGATGTTAATATCATATTCTCTCAACTAATGGAGGACTTTGCAGTGCCCATTTAATTTCTCTAATGTTAACTTTCTAGACAAATTTAGCTATGGTACAAAGGTTTTATGTGGAGTAGGTTTTTTCCTTTTAATTTCCTTCCTGTTCTTCCTTTTCAGCTGAAGGTCTGATTTGGTGGTGCACATTGTTCTCCTTGCTAGGCTGAATTCAGCAAAAATGGCAAGAAGCTAAAAGAGCGATAGGGCCGCCTGTCTTCCACCTTGACCCTTGTTGCAAGTCTGCATTTTTTTTTTAAACTGTAATATTCGCACTCTGGGTTACTGCTGGCTGTGGACAAAGAAATAACCATTCTCCTCAACAATCCAGTCTCCCTTCCGCACCCCCCATGGGCTCAAACAGGGTCCTGGGCTGTGGGCGTGGTGGGGAAAGGCCTTGGGACCAGGTGCCTAGGGACATCAGGGCTGTGAGCACCCTAAAAGGACTGATGAATGGGTCCAGCGGAGGGCCATGAGGATGATCAGAGGGATGGAGCACCTCTCCTACGAAGACAGGCTGAGAGAGCTGGGGTTGTTCAGCCTGGAGAAGAGAAGGCTCCGGGGAGACCTTATAACAGCCT